>LPNX010362037.1:0-65239 GCA_001517045.1 Pseudotsuga menziesii | reverse complement strand
ATATATATATATATGTATACATATATATACACACACACACACACACACACATATATATATATATATATATATATATATACATATACATATACATATACATATACATATAATTAACCTATACTCCTGAACTAAACTTGAATTAAAAACAACCCTCTGTTGACAAATGGAATATGTCAACAGAGTATTAATTACAGATAACTAGATAAAAACATAATACTAAGATCAAACCTAGTTAATACAGGAACATTTATGAGAGATGCAACCCTAAACGTAAACAACCTATGATTAGTAAATTACAGATACAAACCCTAGCAGATTGTTAACCATAAGATAGAACTATTAGGGTTAGAAAATTTCATTGTAGCCATTACTTAACATAAACCGTACTGAAACTTTGGAAAGAAATATAATAGGCTTTCAAGGGATTCATACCTGAAAATTTAAGCTTTGTCAATGGCTGCATCTGCACACTTAAATAACCAGTGTTAACAATTCAATGCAAATCTGACCTCTGTTTGATGACCAAATTACTTGGAACTACCATGTTCCTCCCAACCATGACCCAAAACTGTTCTTGGTTCTTATCCGGATCCCCCCGAGCTAGACTCCAACATGCAAGTAGCTTAGAGCTCCTAAGGTAGGGTTTCCTAACTGGTAATCAGTTCTGAATCAGTCCTCTTTTCCTTGTAGGAAAGATTTCTCCAAGAAAACACTTGAGAGAAAAACAGGTAGAATAATAATTCTCCCAGATGAAAAATCAGAACCCCCAAGCCTTTGCTTGGCTTGAGTCTTTATAGGTAGACTTTTTAGTCAAAGGGGTAGTTAAATCAAGAAATCCTTGATTTCTTGATTTAACCCTTTTTAATTTACTGGGGTAATTTTCAATTCTTAACCTGGGAACTTTTAACTAGTTCCTAGTTTGTCTTTCATAGATATTTCACTATTTATTAATCCTTCAATAATAAATAATAATTGGTGGAGCTTCTCTTCTTTCTTTATTTAATTATATAATTAATCATAATTAATTATTTATACATAATGTGTATAAAATAAATAGTATTAAAAGACTTGTTAACACTTGTCTTCGGGCATCATGTGTCATGATCCCTTAGACACAACGACACTTCTTTTATGAAGGTTAAGTAGATAGATGGCTTAGGTCTACTAGGCTAGGCAACTCTAAACATCCTTGCATATTGGATTTCCCTCGTATAACATGGTAGTTCTTCAATACTTTGATGAGAATACAGAAATTTGAAATTTCATTTAATCACATAAAAATAAGTATGATGAGATCAATATTATTCCTCGAGTCGTTTTCACTCGGAGGTGATTTTAATATTTTCAATAACCCCTAGCACTTACCAGAGCCCATACTCAACGCTTATAACAGAGGGTTACAAACATAATGCAATTCCATAGCTCTCGCTCAACACTAAATGCTAGGATGTACTTGTATGATACACTTAGGGATACAATGGCCAAAGATCCGATGCTCCAGAGCTTATGCCCAACATTTCCAGTTATATTTTCATGTGTTCCAGAGCTTTATGCTCAACACGAATGTAAGTACTCATGTGTTCCAGAGCCTCTCACTCAACACAAAACATCTCATCTATCACGTGCTTCAGGGTCCACGCCCAACACTAATATTTCATCAATCATGTGCTTCAGGGTCCACGCCCAACACAAAAAATATATATACCTATATATCATCAACAATTGGCTTTCGCCCAATATACAAAACAAATCATCATGTTCATATGCAGTGGGGTCTTTGACCCAAAAATAAAACATCAGTATAATCATCATGATCAATAGGCTTATGCCTATGATTGGTAGGTCCAAAATTCGGGACATTACAAACAACCTAAGGTCTGTCATCTCAAACTCCGAAGCAAGATCTTTCTTCCATGCCTCAATAAAGTTCTCTCCTCATGTAATGAACAATTCATCAACATATAGCAGAAGAAAGAGCGAAACACCTCCAATCACAATGAAGTATAGGTTGGGATTCACCTCACTCTTCTGAAACCTAATCGAAAGCAGATACGAATCTATACTCAAGCACCAAGGCCAAGGGCCTTGCTTCAGTCCATACAAGGCCTTTTTTAGCCTGTATACATGAGTCTCCCTCTCATGAATCTCAAAGCCATGTGGCTGCTTTAGATATACCTCCTCCTATAGAAGACAATTGAGGAAAAATGGATATCACTGTTCTGATCGAAGAAAATATAGAAACGGACGCAAAGGTATCGTCATAATCAACTCCCTCTGTCAGCAAGAGCCCACGTGCTACAAACCGAGCTTTGTATTTCTTGATGCTCGCATCTGCAACATGCTTGATTTTATAGAGCCACTTGGAAGTCACAACTAACTTCCCCTCTAGTTTTGGAGCCACCTCCCACACACCATTCTTCACGATGGAATTGTACTCTTCCATCATGGCATCTATCCAAACCTAATATGTGGATCCCTGCTCATAAGTAGTAGGCTCGGACTCACGCAAGCTAGTCACTTGTGCCATATAGCTAGAAAATATCTCTAGCACCTTGCTCTCTCTGACCTCCCTCCTAGGTGGCCCCACATAATCCTCTTCTTCCTTCACAAGCTCCTTAATCCAACTTGGATTTCTCTTCTTGGAAGTAGCATCTTGTGGTAGACCCTCCTCTCCATCCTCATCAGACGAATGTCTCCCTGAAGAAGTACCTGTGGTATGCGATATTGTACCCGGTGAACCTGAACCTGAACTATGTGTACCCGAATCATATGAAGGTGAAACCTATGAACTTGTGATCCGTGAACTTCTCCTAGTACCATAAGTCCATGTAGACTATCCTTGAAACTAATGAACATGTAACCTGTGACCCAGTCACCCTCGAGACTTGTGACCCTATGCCCTGATTCATTGACATATATGATGTTTTCACCTATGGAGTAGTCATCTGCTGATGTTCCCCCTCTCACTATCGATACTTTAGAAATGCTCGCTCCTCCTCAAATCCCACCGCCCTCCTCACCACAATTTTCCTTTGTGTAGGAATGTATATGCAAAAATATTTTGAAGTTTCAACATAGCCAACAAAATTCCCCTCTCTCCAATAGCCTCCAAATTTTTCCTCTTCTTAGAAGGGACATGGGAATATGTAGGGCATCCAAAAATGCGGAAGTGGCCTATCTTAGGCTTCTTCTTGGTGAAAATATCCTTAGGAGTTTTGCACCCCAAGGCACGATGCAGACTCTTGTTCTGTACAAAATAGGTGTACTACAAGCCTCTGCCCATAGGAAGAAAGAAATACGACTCTGATCATGCAACATCGCTTTAGCTGCACACTATTTCACGGTTCTTCCTTTCAGCCACTCCATTCTACTATGGAGCGTAGGGAATGGTCAACTGCCTCCTAATACCCTCTTGTCTATGAAACTCATCGAATGCATGGGAAGTATACTCACCCTCATTGTATGATCTGACCACCTTGATCTTCTTTCCTATCTGGTTCTCCACAAGAGCTTTGAACTCTTGGAACCGAAGCAAGGCCTCATCTGACTTCTTGCTTCTCAAAAAGTATATCCAGGTCTTCCTGGAAATATCATCGATGAATGTAATGTAATACTCAAAACCTGTCAATGAGGCATAACACATGGGACCACACAAGTCTGGATGAATCAATCCATCACTCCCTTTGATCTATTGTCATTGCTTGGAAAAGCAGTATTGGTGTACTTTCCCAAAGCACACCCTTTACATACACCGCTATGCTCTATACTGAAATATGGAAACCCTGTGGTCATGTCTCTCAACATCCTCAAAGATGAATGATGAAGGTGGGCCATCCTCATGTGCCATAACTCACACAAATCACTGCTACTCTGAGTGTGTGCTAGTGCATGATGTGGTTGGAAGAGAAAATTGTATAGTTTCCCACATCTAACTCTAATAACATATGAAGTAGATGGACCCGCTACTTTGGGAAAGATGTAAACTTTACCATCTAGGACATATACCCCAAGGCCTCTGTCATCAATCGTGGAAACTAACACAATATTCTTCCTCAGCCCAGGGATGTAGAAGACATCCTTTAGTAACATGGGATCCATGGAATCCCTATCAAAGTGAACTATCTCACGCCCAACTGCTCTCACCATTGTATCATTGCCCAATACAACCTCCAACTCCAAGCCTATCTCTAACATCTCTCTGAACATATCTCGAATACCTGTCATATGACTCGAATTTCCACTATCAATGTACCATGTGGAGGAAGTAGTGGAAGCAATGAATGCCCAACGATAAAGGAATGCTCCATATGGTCCTCAAAATCTATGTTAGTGATGGATTATGCACTCTCTCTACAACCACCAACAAAGAGAGAAAACTCTCTCTCGAATATAGCAGCATACTCATCAATCTCTGTTGAAGCTGTTGTCTGTTATTTCTTCTTCTTCTTGTTTGGGAATTGTCCAGCATAATTCCCAAACTCCCGACAAGCAAAGCATTTCACTTTTCTCATGTCCTTCGTCCCGTCATCCTGCTGCTTGGTTCCATCCTTAGAACCCTTCTTGGACTTCTTCTTCTTCCCCTTCGTTGCTAAAGCCACATTCTCCTCATCCTCCTTGTTGTGATATGTACTTCCTTGTACATATACCCTACGGGTCTCCTCCTGTATGAAAACATCCCAAAGATGATCCCATGTAGGCATGTGCTCATGAGCAACAATAGATTCAACAAAAACATACCATGGCCTTGTCATGCCATTCAGTGCTATACGAACCAACTCTGCATCCAACACCCTGTTGCAGCTGCAACAATTTTCCCAAATTCTAAAAAATTTTGGACCCTCCTTTACTTTGAATAAGTTGGTTTTCAGCCTGGTTTTAGTCTGATGACTTTTGGTCTATGGATTTTGGAACAATGTTCAGCTCTTTGGATTGCTGTTAATAGATTTGTGTTTCCTTTAAAAATCTTGAAAGAATCCCCTCCCTAAATCAAGCTCATCATTGCTATTGGATGTTTTCAAAGCCTTCCTGTATCGGGAGTTAATTCGTTTGATTGTCCTGCCGTTACGGTTGATTTTCGGGTTTTGAGTTTCTTTGTCGCGCCGACCGTTGCGGGTGATTTTCAGATCTTGATTTTCTTTTTCGCGTCGACGTTGCGGACGGGTTATGGTTTTGGACTCCGCCGTTGCAGACCATTTGGAATTCTGAGTTTTCATTTCCCGCCGACCCATGTATATCGGAGCCCTTTAGAATGTTTCCTCCACCGTTGCGGGCGTGTCCAAGTTTCTATCTTCCGATGAAGAATCTCAGGGTAGCCGATGTGAGTTTACGATCATTGCTGTATCGGGCTTCCCATTGTTGCGGACGAAGTTTAACTTACGGACGCCCGGCGTTGCGGAGGAGTCCGAGTTGTCGACTCCCGATCTCAGTCCCCACCGACGCCCGATCTGTTTATTTACGCGTTTATTCACCACTGCGGAGGAGCGGAGGAGTCCGGGCTTTTGGCTTCCGATGTGGGTTCTCGCCAGCGCCCAATTTTTTGATTTTGCGCGTCTATTCGCCGTTGCAGGTGAATGGAGGCTGGGAACCATCCGCCGCTGCGGAAGAGCTGATATTGTCACCGCTTTTGTCACTTGCGTTCCCCGCCCGATTTAACCTATCGCACGTGAGATTTTTTTTATATATTCGGGGGCGTGGTTTTGGATTTTTATTTATTTATTGTTGTTTTTGCGCCCGAGTTGTCGTTATCCTCTCCGCGCTGCCGACCCTGCGAATCTTGGTGGAGCTCCGTGCTTGTACCCGCGTCCAGCTGTCGGTTGGAAGCTCAACCTTTGTCGCCTTAGCAGCTGCGCATCACTGCCAGGTAGGATCGTAACCGCCTTACCTACTATTTTTCAAGGTTTTGATTGGGCGAATGTTTACTGTGGTGGGGTATTACTAGGGTTGTGTACCCGGTTCCCTTTCAGACTGCCCACGGAGTTTTTCACCCGAGGCTAGGGTCGCCATAGTAGTTTCCCCGGTGGTTTGCGACCACATTTTGAGAATTTCCGGTGGATAGCCGTTTGTGGTTAAGAAGGGGGAAGTCGTTTTCTTTTATAGAGCCCGCGCTTTTATTTGCCTCGGCCGTTTTAGTTTCGCCCTGAGCACAGTGGAGGAAGGCGAGGTCCAGGCGGCCGTTATGCCGCCTGCATCTGGTTTTATCCTTGCAATAATGAGGTCCATCGATAAGTTCAATGGAGTTTTTGCCGGTGATTTGATGATGAATACTCGGCTGGGCAGTTCCCTTAAAGTGTTTGCCCATTGTCGAGCCCTAACCTCTGCCCGCGCCGCGCAGTTCGTCATTTTCGGCCGCCTGCAACCCTAGGTTTTTGCCGCTTTTTGTCTCTGATTGGGAGATAGCATGGGTGGTTTCTGGTGAGAGCGCCATGTGCAGCAAGCTATGTCGATACCCGCAGTGCATAACAACACTAATGTATTTTTTCGCGAGCAGCATAAACTATTGCCATTTTTTTTTTATCCTTGCTAAAGCCATGTCGAAGTTTGGATAGATATAGTCGCACCTTGCGTTTGGACTTTACGCATTTGCATTACGAATCATTTTTATTGAATAAATGCAGTTTAGTATTATGCAGTTGAAGGACATTGCTTATTATGTTACAATAGTGGGCTAATTATATTTCATGCTGGTAATGCTGATAATCAAGGTAGAGTTGGGTTATTCATACATGTGATGCTTTCTTTTCTTGCTTGCACATTGACATAAGATAATAGCACATGGCACAATATTGCACGCTAGTCCAATGCTTCATCCTGAAGGGCTTATGTTTGAATTTCATTACAGTAATGATACACTTGAAAGAATAAAATGCTTGATGTCTTAATGTTTTACATGGCAGGAAGAAGCCGACCTTACAATGTCCAAAAGGCAGAAAAAGAAGGCCCCTATGGTAGGAGAGCAATTAGCAGTAGAGGTCGTCCCACATACAGAATATATATATGAGGACACCCAGTGTATCTCTGGTATTGAGCCTGAGTATAAATGGGGTGAGATATACAGACTGATTTCCCGTAGGGAAGTCCCAGACACAGGTCTTGAGGAAGAACCCATTTATGCCAACATTGAAAAATCCGCCATCATGAAGGTGGCTACCAGACCAGAGCTGTTCCCTTCCTCTGATGTAATGAGATGGATTCTGCCACACACCAACAACAACACTATGCTTATAGGAAACGTCGAAGGAGAGGGCTATGCTGCATTTAGCCCTAGATATGTGGCATTAGCTTACCACCTGCCAGAGCCTCAAGTGTTCCTGTCAAACGATTGGTTAGATAACCTCAGGATGGATTTAGTGGAAACCCTGAGAAGAATGCTCTTACCAGGAAAGCTTTATAGGCACAGAGCAACTGAGGATTATGATACAGCGAGCTTAAGAGCTCCTTACAGGTTTATAGCCCTGATGCTAAATCGGATTTTTGGTAGAGCCAATGGTAGACTCTTCAAATTGGAGTGGATACCCCTTATGTTCCATGTGGGCACAGAAGGAACAATTTTTAACTGGGCCAGCCTGGTATCAACTAGTCTCTCTTCTTGTGTAGCTGCAGCCTTGGGAGGAGGAGAAGCCCGAAAGAAATCTGAGTTCTGTATGAGTTCCATTCTGATAGACTGCATACTATGCCACCAGCCTTTCCCCGGTCTCAAGTGTGCCTGGGATAGGGAAAGAATGCCCGTATATGCAGCCTACAAACCATTGTGGGCTCATCAATACCACAGTTATTACAAAGATATATGTGAGCATTTTATTATGCCACTATACACGCTTATCTTCCGGAAGGAATGTGACTGCATGTCTGAAGAGGCTATGCAGGTAATAGAGGAGTATGGAGATTATTTCTTGACAGAGAATGGTATGTACCTTAGAATGTTTGGAGGATCAAAGACACCTTATCTGCTGCCAAAGTATGCAACAGATTATATAATCCATAAAGAGGCGGTTAGACAGGTGTTTATTGACGGAGTTGGTCATTTCTTGTTCCAGCACAAGAAAACTGCATATCCCCCTTTACCATTCAAGCTGGGTAGCTGTAGATTCACCAATGTGAAGCAAGTTCCGGAATTTATAGAGGAACTACGGAAGTTCCATTTTGGGGAAATGCCTTTCCGGCGCAATGATACTCATGGTAGAATGGCTGAGCACTGCAAGAAGCATAAGGTGTTTTATGAGTACACCCACCATTTTGATAGAGATGAATCTGTTTTCAGCAGTGCACCAAACATGACGGCACTTAGTAGAAGATTCAAACCGAAGCACCCCACCAAGGGTGGAAAAGGGAGTGAGCAAGATAAAGCTGAGCAGGCCAAGGCTGAAGAGGTCACCAAAAGGATAAGAGAGGAGGCTCAGAGGCTGGAAAATGAGGCTGCAGAATGGCTGCAGAAGGGAGAAGAAGAGAAAAGGAAAGCTACCCAGGAAGCAGCTGAACTAGCAAAAGAAGCAGCCAGAGAAACAGAAGAAGCTGCTAGGCAAGCAGCCGAAGAAGCACAAAAGAAGCTAGAAGAAGAGCTTCGAGAGCAGGAGGCTGAGAAGATAAAGTTGACACAGCAGCAAGCCTCGGAGACCCCATCAGGGCAGATTCAGGAAGAGGAAAATACTGAGGTGCAAATTCTTCAAGTACCTACTACCATCACTCCCTCAACTCCTTCGCTCCAGCTAGTGCCCTTCGTCCAGAAAAAAGGGGAAGACGTCCCTGATTTCAGTACTGTTTATTATGACAGGGCCACTAAAAGAATCATGAGGAGAACCGAAAAGAAGGTGGAGGCGAAAGACCTATCAGGGAAAATGGTCACAGATATAGCAGTCATGTTAGGGACAGACAAGGATCCTCTATTCACGATAAGAGAAGGGACTGCACTAATCGATGCCTCCGCTGATAGCATTAACAAGTTAATGGTTGACCTAGAGTCAGTTAAAAAGACCTCTGCTCAGCTTAAGGATACACTGAGACAAGAAATAAATGAAGGAAATAGACTAAAGAGGAAGTATGAACACACGCTAAGGGAAATGGAATCAACAAAGGGAGAAATCCATGCCCTCCAGATAGAAGCGCAGGCCAAAGAAACAACACAAGAGGCTCTAGAAAACGCGCAGCAGGAAGTTCAAGATCTCAAGAATGAGAAAGAGCAGTTGAGGGAAAAAGTGGAAGAGCTGGAGGCGCAACAGACTGTCATTTATGAGTCCAATACCTCATACACCCTGGAACTGCAAGCGAAGCTAGTTTCTCTGACTGCTGAGCTGGAGACAGCAAAGGAACATCAGGTCGATTTGCAGCCATTTAAAGAATATATAATGGCTCAGAAAGTTAAAATGCTACAGTTGCAAACGGCTTTAGAAGAAGAGAGATGCAAGGTCCTGCAGATGGACATCAGGTTAGAAGAGATCATAGAAACTTCCTCCTATTTCGTAGACAGGTCCCAGGATGTGCTGGAAGTTTTGAAGGCCAGAATGGCAGGACCAGAAGATGATGCAGAGATCCCAGAAGGGCTAGCAGTCAAAGATCATCAAACCCTCAGAAAAGATCACAGCCTGGTAGAGTTTGCCATAAGCACGGTTGAAGACTTTAAGAAGACTGTCAAGAGGACACAGGTGGCATGCTTGGAATATTTTAAAAGGTTCCTCAATGCTTACAACCGCTGCCAAACAGAGGCTGAACTTAGATTTGAAGAGTTCCCGGATCATGAGACCTTTGTGGAAGTATTGCAGAAAAGGCATCAAGATGCAGAGGCTAGGATGCAGCAGATTCAATCCATTGATGCCATAGTACTCAAGAATGAGGTGGGCCATGCAGCCGTTAGCATACAAGTTCTAGAAGACCAGCTTCGGTTGAGCCCAGCAAGGATCGAGGACATCAGGAACCAAGTCGACAAGTTTGAAATTAGCATCCAGTTCCTAGAGCCGTGCACTTTTGAAGGCCTCGCTGCTGAAGCAACAGCATGGAAAAAATTCCTTGAAAGCCAAGCGGGACCTCTTCATAGAGGATCGGTCCACTTTGTATTAATTTAATATTTTGTAAAAGATTTTTGGGAAAAATGAAGCGATGGGAAAACCAAGGGTTGGGAAGCCCAAAGGTCACTTTGGGCAGCCCAACCAACTTTTGCCTTTTGTATAAAAGTAGGAAACGTAGAGAAGAAAAGGGCTTTTTTCCCCAGTAAGAATGGAAAGTTGTTGTAAGAAGAACTACTTCATTTTGCAATAAAAATTACAGTTTGCCTGTTGAAAGAAGATTGGTGGGATTTCAAATGTTTTGACATGGATAATCGAAAGATGAACTACTTCGTTTTTTCAGCATTGTATCCATGAATCGTGAGATCGTTCTAACTTTATGACCTATGTCTTTGTTTAATGATTTCTGATTTATTTTATGAAATCTCTACCATGAGTAATGTATGCTTGTCATAAACGATTAGCTATCTGGTTGTGAAATATCTTTCGCTGTTCATGTGTGTAAAAGTTGATGTCAGCTATCTGTAATTGCTTTTATTACGCATGCACATTCACATTACTCATATATGTTAATTACAAGTTGGCTCCCCGGGGATAGGATAGGTAGATAGATAGGTAGGCATATGTATAGGTAGTCATTTCATTTCTGCATGAGTGTTTCAGATGCATGGTGAGCCTAAGACGAGAGGTAAGAACCTGCGCATCACTTTGTGAATGCTCCTTGCATCCTTCACCACCCTGCATTCAGTTAGATATCTGCATTTTCATTCTTAAGTAAAAAAAAAATACAAATTCCGGTGGACCGGGCCGCAACCAGTAAACCCTTGTTGTTACTTTGACCTACGGTAGCCGAACCGCAAACCGGACGGATTCCCTATACTAAACAGTCAACGGGCTAGTTGGGAACGTTGATTGGGGAGAATCCCTTATTGTTGTTGCCTGCGAATTTCCAGGCCTCAACACACCCTCTCTCCCATTGCTCCAAGATCATCTCAAACCTGTGTAATCCTCGTAAGATAGGAGATATGTTCCCCCCCTTGTTCGTCCTAATGCTCTTCAGGTTCTCCCTTCACACCATTTTTTTATTTTCACTGGAACTTTGGTAAAGGTTGGTCAATGCAGTCCACATCCGATGAGCATAGCATTTTCCAGAAATATGTGGTATGGCATGGTCTTTAATGGCATCAAGTAAGATTATTTTTGCTTTAATGTTCAATTTATTAAAAGCGTCCTTATTAGTTGCAACTGTAGGAATAGTGACATGATGAGCAACAATATTATTCACTTTCCCCATAGTCATTCTCCTGGAATATTAGTACAATCCTAGACTTGCATGGGCTAAACTTAATTGCCCCATCTAACCTATCCTCTAGCCTAAGTCAGGTAGTTATCACTGCAAATAAGTCCAAGTACCCGTTTCTTCTCTAAACCATGTTTTCCCTTATTTCTCCAAGTCTGAAATTTATTTCTATGTGTAATTTTCAGCCTTCAACACTACTTTGATACCATTAAAAATTTTGGTAACCCAACCCAGTTTCAGTTTCAGTCACTGCATATGGTTGAATGCCCAAACCCCATCATGCATGTACATTTAAAAAATTAAAATTTTACTGTAAACTTGAAACATGTGAGACATATTTTCAACTTTTTCAACTTTGAAAATTTATGACAGCCCTAATTTTCTTACTCGGAAAAATATACTAGTCAACACACATGAAAATTTTGAAGACTTAGATTTTGGCCAAAATGGTCCAGGAAATACCCCGAAGGGAAAACCTGTTCAAGAGAGAGAATTTTATTTTTCTGGCAAATTTATAATTAAATTACAACGATACTTATCTCCTTTCTTAAGCTAGGGACCACTTTTCAAATTGTAATTGTCCACCCGAAGGCATGATTGGACAAACACTTCCTCGGTAAAATTTCAACATAGACAACATCAACAAGGGGACTCACTCCATATCTTCAAACCCTCATCAATCATTACTTCCACCCCAATATACACCAAGGAAGAAGACATTGTCTCTAAACTATTTGAAGACATGGACCTCGAGCACCCGAGAATGCACCAGGCCACGTGATAACTAGGAGAATCCCATAGTCAACACTACTTTCATTGTTTTATATAGCGTTATGTAAATTTTTATTTTTAGGACTCTTTGATAAGTTGTATACCTATAGTAGTTTGTTTCAATTTGGAGAAAAATAACAATCATTTGTTTTATAGTTTTTAATGTTTTGGATAGCCAGACATTTAGGACACAGATTCTCTATTTTTGTATTACTTTGTTGTACAATTCAATTATAACTTTTTTATTACAATCGCCTACCCATAATTATTTTTTAAAAACTTAATCTTTTTAATCGACTACAAGAATACAATATAATGGTTATCTACTTACATTTACACCAAGTATAACAACACACATATATGCTTTTTAGATGAACTATAAGAATCCAATCTAATGGCAACCACTTACAAGCACACCAAGTATAAGTATAATGTAGCTTAGGTTTCATCACTGTACAATTAGAAGTTTGTGTTAGATGAACTATAAGAATCCAATCTAATGGCAACCACTTACAAGCACACCAAGTATAAGTATAATGTAGCTTAGGTTTCATCACTGTACAATTAGAAGTTTGTGTTAATTGTAGATATTGTTTTTGTATGTGTGTGGATATGTAAGTTGAAAAGAGTTCAACTTTCCACACATGTTACATTCATGAGGATAAAAAAGATAAAAAAAAGTGTATTTGCATGGATAGGTTGGTTGAAGAGAGTTCAACTTTCCATAATGTCATTTCATGGAGCTTCCCCGTGATAGAGTGAATGTATAAAAAATATTTTTTAATTAATGATGGTAAATTTATATTAAATTTATTATTAAATGACAATCTAATTATCATTAAGATTATTTAAATATAAATTGTTAAATCATAATTTAATTAATTATATATATATATATATATATATATTTAAATTCATATTTTAAATCTCAAATATATTTCAAATCTTAATAAATATGAGAATGTTTTACATAATGCATGTATTATTATTATTATTAAGAATTTCATATAAACTCACAATTCAATTTAAACAAAGGAATCTTGTTGTGAAAAAAATTAAATTATTATATATATATTTATGTTTTAAATAATTGATAAAAAATTGATTAATTTGGGGGATAATTTTTTATCATTGAACTTCCATATGATGCATTATTCTATATTAAACTATAGTAATTACAAATCTTTGTACATTTTCAAAAGGCGTTGGAGATGGATCATTTATCTTACTTTATTAATTATTACGTTATGTAGTTTCTATAATGAATATGAAACCCTTGCTCAATCAACCCAATCTCATTGTACAAATCACACGTGACATCTTAACTTAAATGATTTAAAAACTCCATTAAATTTTTTTCCAACTAACTCTCTCTCTCCTCTTTCAATTATCTAGTGATAAGTTTCATATTATACCCTTACCATATTTGAAGTAAAAGGCTCTCTGCACCAAACTAAAAAATGATGGATGAAAACTCATTATTACAAATGGAGCCCACCACCAATGATGAGTCACTACCGAGCTTGACCATGCACCCTACTATAACATGACCAATGGGGCCCACCCACCAATGATGACTCACTACCGAACTTGACCATGCACCCTACTATAACATGACCAATGGGGCCCACCCACCAATGATGACTCACTACTTGGCTTGAGCATAAACCCTATTATGCATGTTTCTCTCTCATGTTGATAAAGCTAACGAAACTTTTATCATGCTTATATAAATCCAATATAACATTTTTGGAAATTTATGCTTATGCTTTTGTTTTTTTAGTGGTAATTTTGAGAAAGTTCCACATAATGATAAACTTTGGTTTTTAATTTTTAACTCTATGTGGTAGTTGTGAACATAATGTCACACATTTTGATTTAAAATTATGGTTTTTATTTCACTCATTCCTATAGTTGGACAAATTCGTAAATATTTAAATGTTTTCCGATATTGTTTTCACCACATTTATGAAAGCATGTATTTTGTCTATAAGTTACCAATCATAGGCAACTCGAGCACTAAAAGAGTGACTATTTATGGCCATCACTAAACGATGTCTATGAACTAATTCATCATTCTTATCTCGAGGGCTATAACCAACACCACTAAGTTTTAAGGGAGGAGGGAGGAGAATCTGCAACGCTAAATTTTTATTTTTATAAGTTGTAGAGATTTATATTAAAATACAAAAAATATGGTGTATATAGTGTTTAAACCACATGTATCCTTAGTGTGAGGGCACTCGCAAAATAATAAAACATTTGTCTTGGACTTGCTCTTGGTGAGGGAAACCAAGTCTCACTGAACAAAACGAAAGTAGAATGTGGTTGCAACAGTGTATACCAACTGACTGAGCAAACAAAAAAAACATAGAGAAAATATAAAATCCTAGGGCTTTACAGTTTTCGCCAGGGTTCTTTGACAATGAAGCAAGGCTTGTAGTAGTCATCGTCTTCACCAGAGGGAGAAGGTTTCGAATCTAGAGGCAGTTCCGCTGCATAAGAAGGTGTCGACTGCAGTTGTGACGAGCTATTTGTCTGCTCACGTCCCTCTTCATTTTTCCTTTTTATCTCCATGTTGGATGGAGCTTCTTCCACATGTCGTACGACTTGTTGTTGTGGCATCTCTTTGGGAGGGTTTAGCCGGTCCAGGATTGGTGAAGACGAAGGAGTCTGTTGGGTCGAGGAACTGCCTAAATTGCTTGAAGGAGAAGGGGAAGGAGCTTTGTCTCGTTCCCAGAGCAGTTGGGTGAGTACATTCTTCATGCACCAGTAGTGGGAAAGCCTTTGCCGGAGGGGTTGCGTTGTATGGTGGTGAGCCACAACCTCCGCTTCCCAGTCATCCACATCCCTACGAACACTAAGGGGGAATATGCGCACCATACCCCGCAGAGATAGAGCATCATAGTGTTGCTTGGCCTCGGGATCCCCTGGAGTTGCTGCCCCTGCGAGGCGTTGCACAAAGTCGTCCCAACATAGTATATGAGTGGGTTTCTTGCTTGTTATTCCTGTCTTGCTTTTTGGTCTAAGAATGGGTAATCCGTAATGGAATGGAGCTGCCATAGATAATGTGAAGGATAACTTGCTGCCAAAACCAAATCCGTGCAAGGCCATCATGCCAAGTGACTTGGTAGATGGGTTGAGCGTCGACGTCCATTAATATTCTGTTGTGGGAGGAGTGAACCATAAGAGTTGCACCTGTGCAAGGTGACCGATATACATAGTTAAGTTCCTTCCAAACTGGAATGCCTTTGTCGGGAGGAGGGTCACATAAATACCTGGGAGGCAATGACAACTACCGCAGGGGGGTATTCAATGCGTTGTCTTGCCTCTCGCCACGTCCCTCCTTGAAACACCTGCATCCGGGGTATAGCCCTAACTTAATTACCAACATTCAATTATTCCATATATATATATATATTAAATGGGTGTTATTTCATTTTTTTTTTAAAATTATGATCATGATATTTTTAACTTTTTAATATTATTATTCATAACAACAACAATAATAATATATAATGGTGATATATATAATTGAATTTATTTATTTATTTATATATATGTATAATATAATTTTTGCACCGAGAGAAGCGAGGTGCTCTCCAACCCAGTATAAGGGAGATCTATTCACGTTAGTCACGTTATGCCAGCCGACATAAATAAAAAATATTAAAAAAATAAAAATGAAAAATATAAATTACATATCGACTTAAATAAAATATAAAAAATTTAAACTAGAATAAATTCATTTTAAACCCATATCTATCAAGTACCGAGAGGGATCCAAATGGTAAAAAAATGTACACCTCAAGAAATTGGATCCCTTTCGATGCTTGATAAATGCGGGTTTAAAATGGATGTATGCTAGGTTAATACAACATTATTGCACCAAGAGAAGCGAGGTGCTCTCCAACCTAGTATGGGGGAGATCCTATCACGTTAGTCAAGTTATGCTAGCCGACATAAATAAAAAAATTTAAAAATAAAAAATGAAAAATATAAATTACATATCGACTTAAATAAAATATTTAAAAAAATAAAAAATATAAATTACATATCGACTTAAAAAAATAAAAAACTAGCATAGATCCATTTTAACCCTGGATCTATCAAATACCAAGAGAGATCCAAATGGTAAAAAAATGTACACCTCAAGAAATTGGATTACTCTCGGTGCTTGATAAATCTAGATTTAAAATAAATCTATACTAATTTAAATTGATTAATCGAAAAATATAAAATTTAATTTGGTAATAAACACTTTAATACATTAAAAATAAAATTTAAATCTTATCCATTTCTTTTTACTAACTAATTATTAATTATGTATATTCATAATATGTTTAATAATTACTTATTATTATATTAATAAACCATTTAGTTTTGGTAATATAATAATGTTCTTCATTTGTACTCCAAAAAAAACTTGATTGGATTCAAGTCTTTGAATGGCATTTTGTCAAAGCACCCATCATCATTATTAGTTTTGGTTATATTTACCAATTAATCATACGTATTCATAATATGTATAATATCATTTATTATTATTATATTAATAAGCCACTTCATTTTTATGATATAATGATGTTCTTCACTTGTACTGTACCCACAAAAAAAAACTTGGATTCAACTTTTTGAATGACATATGGTCAAAGTAATCATCATATTAATTAGTATTTTTTAATAATTAAATATTAATTTAGAAGTTTTGCAATTTTTTTCACTTAGAAATACGACAACATTTGTTATTCTGTTATTTCGGATAATTAAGGTATAACTAGATTACATAATTTATTTATTTAATCATTTTATAAGGGTTCAACAAGAATATCATGTCGCTAATGAAAAATAAACTTAAATGGAAAGAGTAATAATCATTCTTCCCAAATACTTAAATTACATTTAATGATAAATTTTGCAAATTATTTAGTTATTTTTTTATAACAAAAATATACTTAAAATTGAAAACTTATATTTATATTTTTATTTAATTTTTTATACAAACATTTGGTGAAAATTATTTATATTATATAATTTTAATTTGGCATAGTTAAAGAAAAAACTTGATGGACAAGCTTATGTACGGACAATTATGTCAAGAAGATATCCAAAGATTAGAGGAAATTATACTTGTCTTTTGTTCTATCTAGAAATTCACCCCCCACCAAATCATGTTCGACCTTCTAGAAGTTGGAGAATTTTATAAGAGTGCCCCAACTCTCACTTTGGGCATCCCATAAGAACTATGGTGAACATTAGATGTCACTTTGGGCATCCCATAAGAACTATGGTGAACATTAGATGT
Organism: Pseudotsuga menziesii; assembly: GCA_001517045.1. Lineage (NCBI taxonomy): Eukaryota > Viridiplantae > Streptophyta > Pinopsida > Pinales > Pinaceae > Pseudotsuga > Pseudotsuga menziesii. Next base: position 47,871 of record LPNX010362037.1, on the reverse strand, counting down.
ATAGTGAATCATTTACTTTTAGCTTTACATTTACACAAGGTTCTTTAATTTAATTATCATTATGATGTGAAATATTATAAAACAATTTGACAAATTTGTGCTTAGTCTATGCTTTGTATCGTCGAATAAACATTTTTATATGAAACCAATACTTAAATTTAGGGTTAAATGTTAAAATTCAATTAATTTATTAACACCAAATTAATTCTTTTGCCTTTATTGTTTGTTTTATTAGCTTAGTTGTATCCACCGAGAAAGACCTTGGACTAGTTACGGTTAGCGAGGTAGGTTATCCCTTAGACAAACAAGGAATACCTCAGAGTAGTTGGAGCTATCAAGGTAGGTTATCCCTTGGTCAAACAAGGAATACTTTGAATTAGACGGGGGCCAATAAATGAGGTTAGTTATGCAAATGAGCTTTGCACCCTTGTCTGGTTAAAATTCAATAGGCAATACTTAAGTTTGTTGGTGTTAGCTAGGTGAATTAATGTTGTAGCATTGGTTGGTTGGATCCACAAGAAAAATCTTTAGTGAGTTTGGGCTAGTGAAGTAATATTGTACCCTTGATTAGATGTAGACAATAAGGAAGATCCGCAACTCGTTGGCACTAGTAAGGTAAAGTATCCATGTACCCTCGGTTTGGGGGTTGCCAATAAGGAGGACTCAAAAGCTCGTTGTTGATAGTTAGGTAAACAAAATTTATACCTTAGATTGGTTAAAGCCAATGGAGAGGGCAATTATCTAGTTGGGGACTAGAAAATCAGATAGACATAACACACTTGGATGATTAGGAGACATTCAAGAGGGCTTTGCGCTAGATAATGCTATTAAGATAAGATAGGTAAACATATTTTTCATTGCATGGTGTAAGGAAGGCCTTGGATTAATGGATTAATAACCCTTGATTATCGTTAGACACTAGTACGTAACTCCTCAAACCATATATATTGGATTTTCATATTTTATGTGTGGATGTAGTGTTCATTAGCACAAGTATGATAAATGCATTATATTGCTCTATATCACTTGAAGACAAATACATTATATGTAGTTCTAGATATTTTCCCAAGTAGGTATTGTTGGAATCTTCATTATTATGATAAATACATGTATAATTGTAATTGTAGTCACTAAAGACCTTGAATGATCAACTTTATTCATGTGTTTAAATCTTAATTAAGATTATATATTGTTTTTTTTTTACAAAAACGGTTATAGGCCTTTTATATTGATCTTCTGGCTAACTGCTGCGAGTAGCAATACACACAGTAATTCTGATCCACTATATGCAAAATAGCTAGAGATACGGGCGTAATTAGCATGACTAAGCCCTTTACAAAAGTTCTGGAATTTGCTAGAAAAACATAGAAGTTCATAGTAATGAAAACAAAGAAAGGGCAACTAACGTTGCAGAGGAAAATTCAAGCAGAGAGGGTGGAGTTCAGCGCTCTGTTTTTGGGGTCTTTCCATGCTCCTTGAGCATAGCTTCTACCTTCTTTTCCAACTCAGCCAGTCGGTTTCCAAATCCACCTGAGATGTTTGCCAAATCCTTCATACTTGTCAAATTATCTTCGAATATTTCCTCCCTCAGCTCTTTGAGTTCCTGGTTCATGCACTCCCAGCGACTGGTGCCGGTTTTTTGCATTCTAATCTGCTTGGTCTCCATCTTGTGAATTGCAGTCTCCAATTCATCCAGATCAGTCTGAATTTGAAAGAGACGAGCCTCTAAATTGGAGGATGAGCTTGCTGCCATTGCTTTGCCCACTTCCACTTCCCCTTCGCGAGATCTGAGAGTTGCTCAACGTTTCCTTCAGCGTTTGACAGAGATGAATGTAGTGAACAAAGAGAGTTTGCTTCCTGATATAGGCCCGATCCGATTTTTCTTTCAGATTTTTGGCATGATTCTCATCAATTACCTCGGATCTTCCATGCTGGGAATGAGTCTCTTTGGAGGACGACGAGTGGTGGTGGGTTCCATCGATCTCAGGCCCGGTGCTTAAAGAGCATGGGCCATGTGACTTCTGATCAAAATTTGTCTTGCCCCTGTACAAACTTCTCCTCGATTTCCTCAGACTGCATGCCGGTGAGGGGGAATCTTCACTGTCTGGAGTCGTTTTGCTCTTATTCCTGTCCTGGGAAAATATAGGAATCATTTCTCCACTGACACTAGGGGATGGGCACGTGATTTTAAATTCCATTAATCAATATAACTCCCTTGCTCAAGCAGGTTCCAATATTGGCTTCATGGTCTGCGATTTGGTTGAGATTCCGAAGGACATGGTAGCATTTTACCTCTTCGAAAGCTTTCATCTGAGTGATGAATTTCCGGTAGTAGTGGGCCAAGTCCATATTTTTAGGGGCCTTCTTCAGATTGAGGGCCTGAATGATGATTCGAGAGTCACCAATGATAGTCAGCTTCTTTATGGATAGACTTTTGGCTTGATTCAGGCCTTGCCAAATGGTGAGAAATTCAGCCGTATTGTTTGTTTTTTGACCCAGCCCCCATGAGAAATTGAGGACAATTTTCCCTGAATAGTCTAGCAGAACTCCTCCACTTCTTGCAGGTCCTGGATTCCCTTTCGAGGCCCCATCCACATGCAGAATATACTCATTCAGAGAGGATCTCCATTTTATAAACTCTTGCTCCTCTAACCTGGATTAAGATTATATATTGTTATCAATGATACACTATTTTGATCTATAAAAAATAAATAAATATTGTCTTGGTTTAAGCTAACAAGATCATCTTAATACATAGATCAAATCAACATAATAAAATAATAATAAAAACAAATATTGACGCACACTCTTTTATTATTAGTATTTGTCATGTTATTATTTACATTTAAAATTGTATAAGAAGAAAATGGAGTGAGAATAATACATTTTTTTTAACAAAAACGATTGAGAGTCCTTTTATATTTATAAACCAGATGAAATCTTACATAATGCCATGGTAGGATTATTCCCCAAGCTGGGCATTTCCAATACCTCATTAACCAGTGTCCATTTTCCTTCACCGTTTTAATTGGATAATGATTCATATTACATAAGGTTGTTATTCCCCATGACGCGCCTCTAGAGCTAATTGCTTCCCAACATAGTTTTTCCAAATAGGGAGGGCCATTACAACCTCTGCCACCATTTTTGTCTCTTGGATTAGAATAATGTTCGGTTTCTCGGATTTTAGAATGCCTTTGATTGCTTTTGCTTTGATTGAGCTCCCCAAACCTCTGCAATTCCAATAGCCAACTTTCATTATTTCCTTGTTACTTGAGGGCCTGCTTTTGACTTGGTGTCAGTTCTTGCTCCTCCTGTATTTCTAGCGTTTTGTAGAAGATTAGTTTCTTCTATACTATTTTTCCTTCCCATATCTAGTTCTTTTTCCACTTCCTGTTCCCTGTGGTGTCTTTGAGTTTTTCTTCCCATCGTGGCTAGTGGTATAGCTTGTTCTGTATTTCTTGAGATCCTTGTGAAGAATATTGACTTGGGGAGATCAAAATTGTGTTAATTTTTCTCTGTTTCACCATCGCTTCCCAAGTTCCTCCTGGGGATATGAGTCCCATTCGTTCATTCTTTGCCCTTTGTCCATTTGTATTCGAGAATAAGTTGGAGCTTGGATCCACACATCTTTCTCTTTCAACATCCTCTTATGGAATGTTTGTTAAGGGGATCTCTCCTTTTTCTATGGGTAGGGCTTGGAGCTTATCGTTGGTGGATTTGTTAGTAGGGTTAACCAACGTCTTTCTCCCTCTTTTTACTTGTTTCCAACCCTCTTCTTATTTTTTCTCAAGGATCTCTTATGCTGCTTTTGGGAAAATTTTAACAAAATGTCCATATTCACGGCACTTCCTGCATTTGAATGGCAGTTGCTCGTAGTACACCTTTTGCAAGTGCTCCCAACCATCCATGAATATATTTTTTGCTTATGGTAATCCTTTCTCTAGATCGACTTCCACACAGATCCTTTCACATGAGAATAATGGTGCCTTTGGTTCTGCCTTATCAATATATATTTTTGAGCATATTCCCAATTGTTTGGAGAGCTTCTCCATTCCAACAATGCAATGGTAGATGAGGGAGTCGTGCCTAGACCAGAACTACTGAATCTTCTTTCTCTGGGTCGAATGACAAACTCCATCTGTTTGTCCTAAAATATGTACTTGACTGCAAAAGCACAAAGCTTAGGCATTTGAAATGGATGGTTGAATTAATTATGTAGAAGGGTCAAGAGAATATGTAGACAAAGTGTAAGATAGATGAAACATCAAGCTCTGTGATAAACAAAGATAACTAGACTAAAGGAAGAATCACACCACGATAACCAAGGTTCAAAGAAGATTGGTAATGTGTGGAGCAAACAACTCATTCACACATTATCATAAATAAACATTTTTCAGAAGAACATTTCAAAGATGGAATATGAAATACTAAATCTCAGCATGGGAAATCATAATAAAAACATTATCAATCAGGAATCCATAACCAAAACCAGTTAAAACATAACTGCATAGTACATTCAGATTGAAAAATAACTAGAACTTGGCTAAAAACTGATACAATCACCTTCATATAATAATCTCCAAGATTAAAATACAGAATAACTGCTCAAACTCTCAGTACATGGTTATTGACTACATACAACTCTCAGCCTCATGGGCTGGAACCCCCTTCCTCTTGCCAATACTTCCTAACCAATATATAACATTACAATCCTTATAGCCTTGAGAAGCTCAGACCTTCTTAATTTAGTAAAAAGATAACATCAAATCTGATATTGGGCCAACTGTAGCTGATTTTGAGCAAAACCAAATCTAAGATCCATTTTAATAACCCTTCCTTTGACTTTCTATTCTTGGGTATATTTGAGACATTGTCTATTGATTTGATAAGGGTTGGAACTTATTTGTATGCTTGTATACCTATCTGGACTAAAAAAATCTCCTTGAATCTTGAGCTTGACCTTATTTGACCAATTTATGTGACCTAATGTAATTCTGGTGCTCTTTGCTGCAAACTGACTGTGTACTTTGTTTTGTGCAGAAATTACTTCCTTAGTGTTTGTAATGGCTTTAGATAGATGTTGATGATGTAGGCCCTTTCCACTTCATTTGGTGTTTTTTATGTTGCATTATGAGAGTATTCCATTTGACATTGAGTACTGCATTAAGGAGCTTCTTCAGATAAAAATCTCTGTAAATGACTTAATGTCAGGAACTCTGATGAACAACATCCAAAGAAACCTTCATTCTTATCTCCCAATCAAGTAAATTGTGAGAGGTTTTAAACAAGATGGGCATGAAGACTGTCTAGAAGTTGAGGTATATTCTTGTATACAACCCTTGAAGAAAATGTGTCCACATGATGCACTAATTGGATCACCAGATTGGTTGTTACAAAGATTGCAAATTTTTTTTTGCTGAATATGAACAAATGTATCGTTCTGTTCATTTACTAGTGGCATGGAAGTTTTAGAATAAACCACCAAATATGGATTCTCTACTGCCTGGCGTAATCGTGTCAGCATATCAAAGATATGAGCATAATTGTTTAACAGTGTTCGAGCAGTTAAATATGTGTTAAATTGTAATTGACTTTGCGTATACAAGGCTTGGTAAAAGTCTGCGTATACAAGGCTTGGTAAAAGTCTTCTTCTCTTGCATCAAATGCATCCCGTCTTAGGAATGATACTCTGGGAGGAAGGGCAAGCTCTGCTACCCGTTCAAACTTGGTATGTCTTAAAACTATGCTATCTAGAACTTTGTACTTGAGAAAAACCAGAGCCTTATGACCCTCATATTTGTAGCCCTATTTCTTTATTGGATTTGCAACATACTTATTCCACCAGCAAAAATGGTGCAGTGGAGAATGACCACTGTTTATCCTAAAGTTTGCTAACTAGACTACAAGGTAGCAATGTTCAGGCACCTCAGAAATTAAGGATTGTTTTTGTTGTTTTATGGATAACAATATAAAAGTCAAGAATGTAAAGACATGTACAGAGAAACAAAGATTTGAAAACTTCAGATAATACATGCATAAGGACAAGATTTTACAGAAGGAATGATAGTACAACTTTCAGGCTCTAGGAGATAGGTTCAAATGATATAGACACAAAGAATAAACAAACAGTTCATCAATGCATCATATGTATAGTATAGGTGCTCAAAAATACATTTCAAACATCATTTTAGCATAAATATTTAATTGCCAACACATGCATCTATATAGAAGATTTCTATATAAACAAAATGCAGACAAGGGTTCAAACAGAACCACAGAATATCAACACAATATATAGTTTAAAACCTAGCTCCAAATAGATAATAAGTCATTCATTCAACAAATAAGTTCTTACATAGATAAAGTATTGCAGAACTGTAAAAGCTCCTAGCTTGTGTCGACCCTCATGTGTCTCTCTTTGTTTAACCAAAATATTACAATATATAGGAAAAAGGTAAGATCAAAAGTTTGTTTGTAGATCCACCTTTTAAGGATTTAACTTCCAAAAATAGAAAAGTATCTATCTAAAAAGATCTAATCTAGCTAAGTATGACAAGTGTCAAATCAATATTAAACTAGAGATCATATCAAAGTCTTCCAGCTGCCTCATCCAGTGTAGCTAATCCATCCAGTGCATGTGCCTTTCTTTGCAATATGTTGAACTCCTTCTGCATCTGACTTAGCCTCTTTTCAAGCTTTGTAGCTAGGAAAAATGCACCTCCTACAGAGAGGAGTTATTCCTCTAGTCTGAATGGTTCAGATCTAGAACAAATAGTACACAACATACTTGGAAGACTTTCCCTAGAATGAGTGGAGATCTGGAATAAGTGTCTTTGATGGAAAAGTGTAGTTGTTTCCTGCAATGATAGCTCTTCACTGATGTACCTGCATGATCACATGAAACCAACACACAAGATCAAAAGCACCATAAAATGTTCCACTATTCTATATTAGTGACTAAGGAATCTAATAATAAAATACACGATATTAACACAATATACTTTATGGGAAAGGAACCAATTTTGCATTAATGAATGAAGAAGAAGTTACAACCTATGCCTTAGTGTCAATAATCTCCTTCACAATGCCAATATTTTGTCCTCGATAGCTCCAACTTGCTCCTCCTATGCCCACCCTACTGATTTAGGCCAAAATGTCAATGCAACGGCATAACTTTGCTCTCTCTCAAGTTTCAACCATGGATATGAGCCTGATTTTATAGGCCTTGTGAGGATAAGGACAATTGAGTAAATGGTGGGTGAGGTGGATAGGAGATCCCAAAAGGATGGATCTCGATCCTAGGTGGTCCTCAGATGTAGGGATAAGGGAGCCACAAAGCCTTCCTTCGAAAAGCTTCGTGGAAACCTCTCTTTTTCACTTTTTACCAAGGGCACCGCTTCTCCCCCACTATGACAGAGCAGTGACAGGGCAGAACTATGCCTTGTACAAGAGGTAAAGATGGTGCCACCTCCTATTGCCAAAAGATTAAAGGCATCCTGAAGAAGGTAACGCTCATTGACTAAAAGGTAGGAGTGGTGTTGGATTTTGATATGAAGGATTGATATCTAGACCAGGATTTTCAGTTCAATATTTGAGATTCAGGGAAAATACTGTGTTTGGGGCCTCATCACATGCTGATGACGAGATTTATGTATAAAAAAATGCTCCCCAAAGCATTAGGCTAGAGGGATATGATAGGCGGGAGCTTTGAAAGAGCAAGTTATCACTTCGAGGCAAGAATCAACAACCAGGAATCTACAATACATCAATACTTTTGACTCATGAACAAATGTGTCCTCATCATGGATGCAGACCAATACAAGGCAGATCCATGAGAGAGATTAACAACCATGGCTACTAGAATACAATGTAGATCCATGTGATAGAGGACTCAAACTTGGAACATAGCTACCAGAAATACACCGTAGATCTATGTTAAATGAACACAAATTCAAGCACAACCACGACCATACAAATGTGTATCCATGCTAGTACTTCATACAATATAATCCATTTTAACCTGGGGAGAAAGCTATGCGTGCTTTAATGGATTCCTAGGGCCTTCATCTCGTCTTCCACAAAGTATGAATCTATCCATGTGATTACAATGATCTGAAGTCGAACATGGTAGAAACCACTTGATTACTGACCAATGATGTGAACCGTTGACAAGTGCAAGGGAGATCACCATTCATGCCAATGATTCCCAAGGTACCCTAGTACAATCTACTAAGTGTGAATAGACGATTTGATGTCAAACACTCAGTCGAATCTATCGATCAAAGGTTGATGATGTGAACATATGTCGAGAGCAAGCGAATATGTCATTGAGGCATACAGATCTCAAGGTACTAAACTTGTTTCTAAGACTAATTCCTGGATAATGAGTTGATGTCGACAGGAATAGTCTCGTCGAAGGAGGGCCATGATGAATCCCACATCGACGACATGAAACTCGGAACAAAGTTCTGGAATGTTGTAGATAATGCAACCATAGGTCTGACTCAAAAGGGACTATCACAAAGGCTATTTTGATTGAAGAGGTAAACTTTCAACTTCCATTTGAACATTGGGTGGCATGACAAAAGATTTGGTAGCATTGACTCAATGAGGAGGAACACGATGCAACAATGGACAATGCATTCTTTTGAAAGAATCAAAGAAGTGACATGACTCATGAAAGTGGATCAACTCAGAGACAACCTGATTTACCCAATTGACTGAATGAAATGCATAGAAGTGCCATGTTTAAAGGTGATGACAAACTAAAATTTTATTTGCAAAATGAATTGATTCCCTTCCCTTAATTCCCTCATCATGTTTGATGAGTGCCTCTTTTCGTTCTTACGAGTCCAAAGAGGGTAACAAACAATCGTTGTAGCTCGTCCGAAGACAAGTCCATTTTCATACATTTTACGAACTTGAGAAAGGAGTGGTTTGTTCCCAAAAGAGGGTCTCTCAATGTTTAGTTTAACGAGTCCAATGAAAGTTAACTCGGTATCGTTCACATTTAGAGAGTCTGAACAAAGACAAAAGAAGACTCCAAAAAGTGTCCTTTTTCGTAAATAGTTGATCTTAACCGAAAAAGAGATAAACTACCATCAGAAAGATGACTCTTCAAATACTTTTACGAGCATTAAGAAGACATATACTCAAAAATCTTTTCATATTTAGGGAGTCCGAAAAGAGTTTAAAGGAGACTCCAATAGGTTTCTTTTACGCGATGAATAGGTTTTATGAGCCTAAAAAGAATCAGAAAAAGACTCGAAAATTTGATGTTGGCTTTTGGGAGCATGACCAAAGTGTCGAAACAAACGCTTATGGACCTTTTCCGTTTCCAGAAGTACGAAAAAGTCAAAAAACAAACTTCCCCATAGCAAACTGTTTATTTTTCATCCCCGCAAAACTCTAAAAGGCTATTAGTGTTCCCAAAATATTTTTTAAATGACTTTTATAAACTATGTAAAAGGGTATTTTTTTGGTAAAATGATTTTAAAACATTAAAATAATACAAAAAACCTTAAAAATATATTATAAAAGCTGAGTAAATAGTAAAAAACAAGTCATTTTACCATTTACCATACCTTGGAGAGCATTTTGGGAGATTTGCAGTGCAAATTTCAATCGAAGATTGCGGAATTATCCATTGTCCGTTTTTCGCATCGTCAGGTCCAGGTAAAAGCTTGAACCCTTACCTTCCTTTTCATGGTTTCCAATTTTTGATTTTGATGAGTTTTTGAGTTCAATGGGAAAACCTAAACGACCAACGGTGGGCACCGCGCTTATCCTTCACGGGAAAGGCGGTGCCCTATGAAAACCATGGTTCTTCAGTTAAACTCAGGCAATGGCACCACTTTGTCTTAACTGGGCAGAGGCGGTGCCGATCGTGAGCTACAAAAACTACTTTCCCTAGCCACATAAAGAGACTTGAGCATTTTTAATGATAAAATGTGTTTCTAATTAGCTCATTGATGGTTTTTGGAAGGTTCATTTGGTAAAAAATGGTAGTCTGGAAGGAAAGACAACATGATGATGATGATGCTTGTGCCACAAGAAATGAGGGTTGTGTGGCTTCCCTATGAGGCTGTGGCCTCCTGAAGTTCTTCCATACCCCTAGTATGGTTTCACATGCCTGCTTACTAGAATATATTCTACGGATGTGGAATCCGGAGTAGCAAAATTTTGAGGTAGGACCTCATATTGTGACTGTGGAGGTAGAAGACGTATACTTTGTGACAGGGCTGTCCAGATGAGGGGCTCATGTTTCTTTGACTGGTTCCCGAGGTGGGGACATCACTACAAAGAGCTCATAGATCGCCATTGTCTCCCAGGTCAGGTAAGAATATTCCTATCAAAGTTGTGATGGATCTTCCGTTGTGGACAATTTTATTTACTATACAAAGGGTGGCAGTGAGCTAAGGGACCCACTAGGCATCCTGGGCACGTATGATGTATGCCCTAGAAGTCATGGAACCTACTGTCTATAATTGGGCCGCGACACTATTACCTATATTCAAGGATCAACTGACGAAATGTCGGCAAGGAGAGTTGAAACAGTTTGGGTATGTGACCATCTTAGCATGCTTTTTCTTTGAGAGGGTACCCCTCATGAAGCCCCAGGTGGTGTTCACAGAGCTAAGAGCTAGGGATCCCCGTATGTCATAGTGGGTAGATATCATGGCCCGCACAAGAGGTGGCGGAGCCAAGGTGAAGTTCGAGGTTGCATTTTTCTGATGGCTGATTGATTAGATCCTCATGATTGAGGATTATGCATATGTAGGGACTCACTTCACAGAAGATCCTGACCTATCACTACCACCTGACACACAGTGGGGTGACATCGGTAAGAAGCAAAACCTAAGATGTTGATTATGTTTTTATGTTTTTCATGTTTTATGATTTTTATGTATGATAACAAGACCTGAATTTTTACATGAAAATGTTGGTGATGCACAGCCTGGGGGATCTTCCCCGATGGATAGGCAAGTGAGAGCTCACTTTGTTCACATAAGTGATGATGAGCTCATAGAGCTTGAGGAGAACCTAGATCGATTGACTCTGGATATCCCAGATGCTACTATTGATGACCTCGCTAGGAGGTTCCAGAGATATACCGTGAGAGTATCGGGCCGCTTCAGTCGATTGATACGCAGGGTAGCAAGGGCCATTATGTGCTACCATGAGCACCATTAGAGCAGTCTACACGATGTATCCCTGTAAGCTTAGCTAGCTNTGTATCATTTTGTGTTCCTAAAAGACACAGTGCTTCAGATGAGGTCTCATGACCATATTTTTTGTAAAATTTATATATATATATATATATATATATATATATATATATATATATACAAACTTGATTCCGGTGTTTACATGTGGTTTCAAATGGATGATTTTATTTACATGAGGTTTACATGCCTTTTACTATTTATTTTACTTTATTATTGGCCATGTTTATTTTAACTAGTTATGAATGGGCAATATGCCAGTGTAGGATGAAATTTTCCAATGAATCAACAATCACATCATCAGACCTAGGGATATGCCTATAAGTAATGAAATCAAATGACCTTTCTAACAGACGCACCCTCCGAAAGAGGTGGAGAAGTGTAGGGTTCCTGATAGTGTAAACGTGATTTAGGTGACAAACCACTAATTGAGAGTCCATAAACACTACCAAATCATGAATGTCCTAAGATGCAGCCTCGGTGAGTAAGCCTATCACTGCTTAATACTTGAAAATGTTGTTGGTAGCTGGACCGATGCAAACCGCTCCTAAACTGACTAAATCCTGAGTCAGGGAATACAACACCCAAGCTGTTGAAGCAAGGTTCAAGGTATGGCGGCATGCACCATCATAAAACTGTAAAAATCCATCCAATCTGCATAACCAAAACATGGTATAAACAATATGGACATCAACTCGAAACCATATTGAAAATAACAAAACACACTGAAACTCAAATATACATATATATAAGGTACCATACATAAATGTATTAGGCATAGTATCTCTTCAGGTACAACCCATTGCGAGGTTTCCCGAAGGGTATCCCATCATAATCTACGAGCACATAAGCCCCTTTCATTAAGACCTTACTAACAATAAAGGGACCGTACCACATGGATTCAAACTTTCCCTTCCCTAGTTTATCGTGTCTCTAAATGTAAGTCAGGACTAGCTCACCTTCATTAAAGACACGAGGTTGAACATACTTGTCATATTGTGCCTTGACGCGTTTCTTGTGTGCCTCGTTAGCTATGGCATCATCTCTTCTAGTTTCATTAAGGTTAGTCAAGTACGTAAATCTTTCTTCCTCGGTGGAAGTGTGTGGGAGAAGTTCTACTGAGAGTTTGAGTGATGGAATTCGACACTTGATAGGAAGGACGGCTTCCAGTCCATAGACCAGCTGAAAAGGCATGAAACCAGTTGTCATTTTTACTAAAGTTATGTAAGCCCAAAGTGCGGAAAAGAGAGTTAAGTGCCAGTTGGATTTGTGATCTTCAACCATCCTACACAGCATAGTTTTTAAAACTTTCTTAATGTCCTCAACCTGACCATTAGGTAATATGGAGTTGAGTTTTCATGGTGAAAACCCAGCTTAGCACTTAGCTAAGCCGTCATTTGATTCCAGAAATGAGATCCGTGGTCAGTGACTATAGCTTGCAGGACTCCAAACCTAGCTATCACGTGATTAAATAAAAAGAGGGTGGTGATCTTACCATCCTCTACATATGTAGGCATTGCCTCAACCCATTTTGTGAAATAATCCATGGCTACGATGATGTCACCATGCCCCCCGGCCGAGGTAGGATTACAATGCATAAAATCAATACCCCATTTTTCAAAAGGGCCAACTGCAATGACAGGGTATAAAGGAGTAGGGTTGGTGTGCTTTTTGGGAAAAAAGTGCTGGTAGGGTGGGCATTTCTTAACTGCCTCATGACAATATTTGAAGATCAAGGGACATCAATACCCAACACTGAGGATTTTCTGGGATGTAGCCATCCCAGAAATATGATGGCCACATGCTCCAGAGTGGCAATCATTCAAAAGCATTTCATCCTCTTCATTTGTAAGGCATCGTCGAAGGATGGAATCTATACCACGATGGTACAATGTATCACTGAGAATGAGATAGTACTTTGCGTGGTGAGGGATATGATGACGATCGTCATGAGATATATTAGGTTGAAATCTCTAGGTCTAGAGATAAATGATCAAATATCCATACCATGGGTTAGTTGTGCTTATCAAGCACAAGAATTCATCCGAAAATGAATCATTGGGCTCAACTTCTGTCGAAGCACAGGGAAGGTCACACATTAGCTCCGCGAAAACAAAGGATTTCTTTAAAATGGCCTTGGCGAACTCAAGATCAAATTCCTATAGGATAACAATCCAACGAGAATATTTGCCCCCTAGTACCCGACGAGTCAAAATGTAGTACATAGGGTTTTGATCTGCGAGTACAGTTGTGGTACGAAGCAGAATGTAATGACAAAATTTCTGAACAGTAATGACTGTGGCCAAAGCTAACTTCTCCACACATGAGTAATGAGTTTTAGAGTCAATGAGACTCTTACTCATGTAATATATCATGTGTTCTTGGCCATTGGGATTGTCCTGCGCTAGAACCATTCCGATGGTAGTAGCGGAGGCAACAACATACAAGAGAAAGTCCTTTGATTTATCTGGGGGTGTATCATGGGTGAATGAGTTAGGGCGTGCTTCAGATTATCAAAGGCTCGTTGGGCTTGGTCATCCTAGAATAAAGGAGTGTACTTCTTTAGGAGACACATATAACCGTGTGTTTTCTCGGTGAAGTTGCACACGAAACGATGAAGAAAGTTTTCCTTCCATTGTAAACTTTGGAGTTAAGTAAGGTTTGTTGGGGCAGGTAAGGCCAAGATAGCAACAATTTTCAGAGGATCAATCCAGATGCCATCTTTGGAAACCACGAAGCCAAGAAGGCATCCAGTCTCTACAAAAAAGACACACTTGTGTGGATTCAATCGTATGTTATAATGACAACACCTAAGAAAAATGTCTCTAAGGTGCCCTAGATGGTCCTCCCGTTGCTGTGAATGAGCGGGGAGGTTTTCAAGGTACGGTTCCACTATGTGCTTGATGTCATGAAAGGCATAGGACATGGCTCGTTGGAAAGTATCTCCAACGTTCTTGAGGCCAAAAGGTAACTTCCGATACGCGAAGGTTCCCCATGGACAAATGAAAGCCGTTTTGTGCTGATCAGCGGGTAGAATCTCTATCTGATTGTAGCCAGAAAAATCATCCATGAAAGAAAAGATGATGCTTCCATCACAATTATCGATGATATGATTGATATATGGAGTCGAGAAATTGTCCTTAAGACAGGGCTTATTCAAATCGCGAAAATCGATGCAGACTCTAATAGTGCCCTGCTTTTTGGTTATAGGTACAATGTTAGATACCCATTCCGCCAGGGGCACGAGATAAATAAACCCTGCCTTTAGAAGTTTCTCTACTTCGGCTTTGATAGCCGTAGCCTTCCTAGGATGGACTTGACGTAATTTTTGTCAGACGGGCTTTGTCATGGGATAGGTTTTAATCTCATGTACGACAATTGACGGATCAATTCCAAGCATTTACTCATAAGTCCATGCAAAAATATCACGAAATTCCTTGAAAAGAGCTCTAAAATTTTCAGTTTCTTCCATCGAGCAGTTCTGGCCTATGTGAACATGCTCAATGGTTTTGTGCTTGACTGATATGTCAATCAGATTCATCTTAGTGATGTTGAAAATATTTCCTTCGGAATCTGTGTCTTGAAGCAACACAAGTGTTTGCGGATGGGTGAAAATATCGGTATCGATAAGTGATTCAAGGTCAAAACCTATCGAACTAGAGTTGGGAAGAAAAGAATATCGATGATGGTGATCTTCCCATACGGGTTCATTCACACTCATGGTCTCCATGGCGGACTCATCCAAAGGAAAAGTCTGTGTGAGATAGTCTAGAGTGGGGAGAGAGGATTCTAGCCAGCAAGGAAAGTGGTAGGGATCTGAAGCTACCAAATGAAGATCATTTGGCTGGACATCAGAGGCAGATTGGACAACATCATACAATGCTTCATAGGGGCCAAGGGAGGATGACTCAACAACTTCTTTTCCCTTGGTACTATAACCAATTGTGGAAATGATGTTCACGACCGCTACTTCCATTCTAGGAGGGGTGGAAGGAAACACTCCCATAAGGGTTGAATATTTCAACATACCTACCCCAATCGATTGATAAGGAGGAGGGGACTGACCTAGCATAGGGATGTTATTCATAGTGGGAGTAGTAACATCTGATGAACAAAAGTCAAGTTGATCGATAGTTACAATTTTCCCCAAATGAGTAAACTAGAGAGTTCGAAAGACTGTCGAAGCGATGACAGTCATGGCATAGAACCAATTTCTCCCCAATAGGATATTGTAATCTAACGGGGCATCCTCTACTTCCACCTGAATGGAAATAAGTTTTCCCCCAAGCTCGACTGAAAGGGATGGTAACAGAACATGAGGCTGGAAACCCCGTCCATCAAAAGATTTTAACATTGTAGGACACTTTGTAAGATCAGGAGAACCAATGGCTCTCCAACAGGCTATAGACAAGACTAAGGTTGAAGTTCCTTCATCCAAGACAGTCCGATGGAACTTTCTCCCAACTACTTTAGAGGCAATCTAAAATGCGAGTTGGTGAGGTAATCTAGATTTATAGTTCTCTACATTGAAATGAATCAAGTTGGTATTATCTGGGTCTAATACCCCCAAATCCATTAGCAGGTTTTTACGATGCATTGGACAACTTTGGAGTACCTCAAGGGTAGACATCGCGCAAGGGGCCTGAGATAAATCTTCAACGACATTATAAAATTGTGCAGCTTGGGCATTGGGATTGAAAACAACCTTCCTAAGGGTAGTATTAGGTGGTCGTAAAATTAAATCAAGATTAGGTTTTTCGATCACGAGAGGGCCATTAGACGAAGATGGAAGAGAAGTAGTATAAGGAACTTTCTTGGAAGAAGGATTTTCATCCTTATTCTCTACTGGATTTTCATACGAATGACTACGAGTATTCAAATCAATGGTATCTAAAGACACCATTCTGATTTCTTTCATGGAACTAGAGGTCCCCTGATTAGACATATGGTTTATCAGTTTTTGTTCAGACGGGAAGGGATTGGTAAGCACCGCGGGTGTGGGATTATTTTTCAGGAATTTGCTAATCTCTTCATGATAAGGGAACACTTTCGTGAAGTGATCACCCCCACATAACAAGCAAGGGTACTTAAAATTTCTCTTCCCTTTATCATTCTCCATGGCCATGGTCTTGGTATTCTCCTGTTGGTGTCCAGGAATTTTATTTCTACCTTTTCCTTTTTTCTTATTGTCGGTTGTTTGTGTACTTTGGATAGAATTTACCTCGGCAGAAACCATAGGGGTTGAAGGAGCAGTAGCAGAAGCATTAGGTTGCTTGGCAATTTTGGCTGCTGATAAGGGATGGATTGAACCAACAATTCCATCAACAACCAGAGTCTCTGTAGGTGGCTTAGAAGGGTCCGTGCCGGGATGAGGAGCTTGCAGGATAAGGTCATACAAAGTCCTAGATTGGGAATATACCAAATCCAGATACTGAGCGCGACTGATAGCTTGCTCTTCGGTATCAACACCACCCATGGCCACATCTCGGGAAATGGGAGGAAACAAGGATTTCGTGAACCAATCAGCTAACAGTTGTCCAAGATGGCAGCTTTAATAAGTCGTCTCCGCCATCTCCCCTCATGGATATGCTCTAATATGTGTGTGGAGGTATTTTGATGAAGTGAGGTCAAAAGGTCTGTACACATTTCATAACGGATGGGTAGCTAAAAGTGTGTAAGAAAAACGACTGCCAATGAGCTGAAATCCACAAACGAATGTTGTGGAATATCAATATACCACATTGCGGCCGTACCGGTCAAATTTTGTTGAAGAGTCTAAAATGAATAGAGTAGTCCATCAAGGAGTTCAAAGAAAACCATAGATGAAAAGTCATGACATGATTTTTGGGATCATCTACCTGCTTCCCATCAAACTTTGGAATGTCAGATGGTAACTTAACTAGAATAGCAGGCCACGAAGGGTTGTGCTGAATGGGATCATTTATCAACTTGGACAAATTAGGCAAGTGAAAAGTTGCTAGGAATGGAAGTTGTCGATTAGGTTTGACATACTGGTAGTATTGATAAGGCATATGTGTACCAGTAGGACCATAAGCTGATTGATATATTGGCTGTTGAGTTGGTTGTTGGGAAGATGACCCTCTCGAAGAGCCTCTCGAAGGGGGTGGGCCTCCAGGAGGTGTGCCTCTAGGTGGTGGGCCTCTAGGTGGTGGTGGACCTCCAAGAAGTGGTCCGCCAAGTGGTGGTCTAGCAGGCGACGGTCCTCTAGAAGGTAGACCCCTAGAAGGTGGGCCTCTAGGTGGTGGTCCTTTTGCAGGTGGGCCTTTAGGTGGTGGCCCTCTAGGCAGTGGTACTCCATAAGGTGGACCTCCACCAGGTGGGACTCTGCTAGTTGGGCCTCTGCTTGGTGGACCTCCAAAGGGTGGGCCACCATAAGGCAGCCCTCCGACACTTCCAGCAGTAAGAATAGGCATTCCTCCCATTGCCGTCATGTAGGACCAATTAGGTTGCCCCCAAGGTGTAAACGTGTTTCAGGGTATGGGATTCCAGGATACATAGTTCCTGTAGATGTAGGTTGAAATTTCATATTTTCTATAGGTAATTGATTCACTAGGTAACCATAACCCCAAGAAGACTGGTTGACTGCAAGTTGTTCCCCTAAGGGTTGGCTTGAACTCAATGGAGGGTTTACCACATTGGTATGGGTAGGAGGAAAAACCACTACGGGTTGTACTACATTATAAGTCTTCCTAGTACTAGTAGAAACTCCACTAACAGATAATGTGGGTCATGTCGGGGGTTGTCCTCCAACGTTGGAATGTACTGCCCCCATTTGAGCTGAGGATTCCCCCCTAGCTACAGAGGTTAAGGGAGGACTAGAAATAGACCTAGAATTTAAAACTGTAGGGTTGGAGGTTCGATCTGTATTACGAGGAGACATACCACGAGGTGGAACATCATCAACATAAGCCGAAGTCTTAGCAAGTGGACTATATCCAGAAGGCCATGGATTCGTGAGATGGGGTAAGAGAGCCAACATAGGTTCTTTATGAGGTTCAAGGGTATCCATAACCCTGCCCATCCTCTCTTGAAAATTACGAGCGCGATAAAGCGATGCTTGAATTCTCCTATATGCATCCTCATTCAGAGGAGGGTTTTCAAAAGAGGGTCTAATAAACCCAAAATCAGAAATGGATTGACCCATATAAGTTCCCTGAAAGGGAGCATCAGGTCCATACTCAGTTTCATCAAGACCATCAATTCGACCTTCCATTGGAGAATGAAAGGAAGTGTCAGCCACAGAAAACTGTTGGACCAAGGGATTAATATAAGAAGTGAATTGATCTCCACTTTTTGCAACTGGGATACCTCCCACATGGGATTCAGTTGTAGCTCCTTGATCTGTGGATTCTATTGGGCCTTCCCCTATTGTAGGTGGAAAGTCGGGTGTTAAGCCTTATTTTCTTTTGGATCGTCTTAACTGAAACTCAGCCAGATTGTAAAAAGTCACTAAACCTAACCTAGGGTTTCAAAACTAGGGAAATCACACAAAACTTCTCCTACACAAACTATAAGCCACAAGTAAAACTTAAGTGAGAAGAGGGGTTGAATAAGCCGGTTCCTCACCAGGATTGTCAAGTTTTTGCAACTCTCAATATACTGCAGGGTCCAACAATAAAACACGGTGAGGAGGATCAACCGTCCCTCACATGAATACCTGAATACCTGGATGACACGTGCGTAGTAATCTCCTTAAGTGTTGTTCTCGGTGTATTGTGCCAACAAGACAAAAAAAAGGGATTTTCTTAGATGGTCTCCGGAATCCTAGTAGAGCCTCCCGATATACGCAAGGTACGTGGGAGTTCAAATCCATAGTAGTGATGTCTAATGCAAAAATGTCCACAAGGGACCTTCCGATATAGAATTGAGTACATGAAGTACCTTTCGATATACCTCAAGGGTATGTGAAAGGCCGTTCGATATACCGACTATACATGGAAGACCTGCGCAAGTGCCAGGTTGCAGTGCAAGCAATAAATGACATCTCCTACGTTTTACGACGCCAGAACACGTCACTAACCTATCACTCAAGTTGCTATTTTTTTTAACCTATTGCTACTGTTGCTTTTAATTTGAATGGTTAGGTGAATGCATGGAGTTATGACAGAAATGTAAAACCATGCAGTTATGATGTGCAAACTGTTTCACTTTACCTTTCAAAACAAAGGAGAGAGTATTTCTTTTTCCAATTTTGTTTCGAAACCAAAAAACTTTCCCAAGCAGTCTAGCTCAAAGACTTTCCGAGAATAAAAAACAAGCAAGATGCTTCTAAACTAATCTTTTGAAAGCAAGCAGATAAGGAGAGATCTCTTTTCTAAAAAGAAAGACAAAGAACACTCAAAGGCATACTAAATATTTTTTCAAATTTTCTTGAATAATGGAAAGATCTAACTTAAAAAATCCTAATATTTTTCTTTTGATTGAGACAAGAATGTAAAAAGAAGAAAGAGAAACAAAGATCTGAAAGCTTATAAGGCTGGTCAGAGATCCAATATTTCGTCTTCAAACAAAATTATAGTTGAATATCAACAAAAAAATTCTTTTTTAAACTAGCAAAAAGAAGTCTTTCACTAATTTAATGAAAAAAAAGGAAAACAAGAAACCAATAAGGAGGTCTTTCTCTTCAGTCTTATCAAATAGTAAGGATGAGATCGAACTCAGATAAAACTTTAAAGCACTCATTTCAAAAGATAAAAACAAAGCATACAATTGATGAAGATGATGAACCTAACCTAGCTTTTGATTTGAACAAACAAGCCTTTACCATGTCAAAATTTTTGAATTCAAACACTCAAATCTCTTTAAACAAGCCCAGACAGTCAAAACTGAAAGCAAATCAAACAAAATTTTTACAAACCTTTGCTAAAAACAAGTCTGGAAAAAACCTACCTGGAACCGCATCTTGGGGTCACTGACAGAGCGGTTTTGAGAGAGCACCACTTCCTGATTGTTAAGTACAGGCGGTGGCACCGCTTACTGATCATTGGTTAGAGGTGGTGGCACCACTTACTGCCCACTATGCATGCGTGGTTCCCTGTAGATGTCCAAAAACAAAAAGATGGTGAAAAAAGAAAAATTAACCACTGTGAAACTAGCATATAAATCATGAATTAACAAGAATTTAAAGCACAGAAAGTAGGAAGAACTCAAATCTAAATAGATCTGATGATACCAAACCCATATCTCACTAGATTAGCTAGTAGATATAACTGATAAATTTGGAGCTCGGATTTCAGACAAGAGTTGAAGATCGAGGAAGATCAGATATGCTGAAAGCTGTTCCCCAATGGAGTAGCCAGATTTGTAGCTAGGAAAAATGCACCTCCTGTGGACAGGAGTTGTTCCTTTAGTCTGAATGGTTCAGATCTAGAACAAATAGTACACAACAGAATTGTAAGACTTTCCCTAGAATGAGTGGAGATCTGGAATAAGTGTCTTTGATGGAAAAGTGTAGTTGTTTCCTATAATGATAGCTCTTCACTGATGTACCTGTATGATCACATGAAACCAACACACAAGATCAAAAGCACCATAAAATATTCTACTATTCTATATTAGTGACTAAGGAATCTAATAATAAAATACACGATATTAACACAATATACTTAATGGGAAAGGAACCAATTTTGCATTAATGAATGAAGAAGAAGTTACAACCAATGCCTTGGTGTCAATAAGCTCCTTCACAATGTCAATATCTTGTCCCCGATAGCTCCAAATTGCTCCTCCTATGCTCAACCCACTAATTTAGGCCAGAATGTTAATGCAACAACATAACTTTTCTCTCTCTCAACCATGGATAAGAGCCTGCTTTTATAGGTCTTGGGAGGATAGGGATGGTTGAGTAAATGGTGGGTGAGGTGGATAGGAGATCCTAAAAGGATGGATCTCGAGCCAAGGTGGTCTTCAGATGTAGGGATAAGGGAGCCATGAATCCTTCCTTTGAGAAGCTTCGTGGAAACCTCTCTTTTTTCACTTTTTACCAAGGGCACCGCTTCTTCCCCACTATGACAGAGCGATGGTAGGGCAGAACCACGCCTTGTACAAGAGGTAAAGGCGGTGCCACTGCCTACTGCCAAAAGATTAAAGGCATCTTGAAGAAAGTAACGTTCATTGACAAAAAGGTAGGAGTGGTGCTAGATTTTGATATGCAAGATTGATATATGGACCAGGATTTTCACTTCAATATTTGGGATTTCACAGTGGTCTCCTCTGTCACTGAGTGAGTGGAGCCTGTTTACTGTGTTTTACCTTGTGGTTGTTGTGATGTGCACCCTGGTTTGGGTCTTATTTGTATGCAAGACTTAGGGGTGGAAGGGAAGAGGAATGGGCTTGTTGAACTAGTGCAGAGAGGAACCTCATGAAAATATAAGAGTGGCTGGTAAATCCCCACTACATGGTCCTGAAGAGCACTGGAAGGGAAGGCATAGACCGAGGGACGGTGGAGCAGATAAGGGGATGCTTCCTTGTGTTGGGGTGCAGTATTGTGGATAT
The DNA here is from genome assembly GCA_001517045.1 of Pseudotsuga menziesii. Classification (NCBI taxonomy): domain Eukaryota; kingdom Viridiplantae; phylum Streptophyta; class Pinopsida; order Pinales; family Pinaceae; genus Pseudotsuga; species Pseudotsuga menziesii. The sequence continues at coordinate 26,128 of LPNX010362037.1, read as the reverse complement.
GAGGACAGATAGACCTTGTGTAGGTGTCCCTAGCTCTTGAATGAACCACTAGCTTATCCTTTCTACCTTTCCACCGCCTTAGCAGCCTATTAACCCAAGGGAGATTGGCTTGGATGGTAGCCTGTTAACCCAATTGGATCTTGTCTTGGCTATGTCTTGTTGTGCACTTGGCCTTGCGTGTAATCCTTAGCTGGACAACCTGATAAACCCATGTGTTGGCTTGGATGAGCTTTTGTTGTATTCTTGGCTATGTGTGAGTTTGCTAGTGTTCCCTCAATCCTTGTGGGAATCATGCCCAACTCGGGGGTGGCAGTGTTGCTGAGTGATTGATGAGCACACTGGCCTATGGTTGGGTGGAACGTTGCAGCGACATAGCTAGTTGTGGGATGAGCTTCTTTCAAAGATAATTATCTCTATGTTAATCTCTACATTTGTATTTGCTTAATGAAATATGATGAACATGCCTAATGTGTTGAATTGATGAATTGATTTCGCTGTATAATTGAAATTGTATGCATATGTGTATGTTTTCTTTCAATGCATTCTTAAATTACGTTATGGGGCTTCGATTGCTCGGATTGGTGATGGCCTGAATGATCAAATCTATCCAAGACTTTTTTATGCTAATAGGTTGAATTTCTTGACAGAAATCTTCTTTCCACAACTTGTGGGATGTGAGATGCGGGATGCGAAAACGTCTTGCTGTAAATTCTATTCCCCACATATTTCCTGTCACAAATCTCCTTTCTGTAACTTGCGGGATGCGGGATGCGACCTCACAATCTCTATTTCCGCAATGGTCTATTCTGCATGCGGGATGCGTGATCACAATTTCCCCGCAGATCTCTTCCTGCAACTCTCCTTTCCACAATGATATATTCTGCATGTGGGATGTAGGATGCGGGATCACAGTTTCCATATTTCCTTGATTCTACAATCTCAAGCTTTTCGGACCGTTGATTCTTGCAAGTTGATTCTCAGTCATTTCCAAATGCAGAACAGACTACGACCATCGATTTCCATTGCGATATTTCTCCGTCGTTCGATCTCCTCTGAGGTATTTCTTCATACATCGTCGAATTGAGCACTAACAGGATCAATTTCTCTGCTATTGGAAAGTTAGAGAATTTACACAGACTTGAATAGATTGAACTTCGAGCTGGATGCTCCTACATCAATTAGATAGCAATAATGATCACGTTCCCTCTCTGGTGGACGGGAGGGGACGTGATAGCTATCGTCTTCCCCTCAAACCTCATACACTAGGGGGAATATTTTATAGCCCAAAATGACACATCTCTTCATGTGAACACTTTCCCATGATTCCATCGCATGTTGACACTTCCATGACGACACTTCATGAAAGTCACTGAAAAAACACCTAACTTGGAGGACCCATATCTAGCAATTTGTAACTTCGTTTGACCTCTTCTCTACACCATTGGAAAGGTATTTGAGTTATATAGAACTTTCCAAAAGACATCAAAGTCTGAAAATGCCCAAAAGTACCCTAAAAATGAGATTTTTCTATGTACACATGAGTTGCCTTAAGGAAACCCATGTGTTCCACTTTTTACACGTGACTTGTTCTATATAATACCCACATGTTCCATAAATATGCAACTATTTACATTGAAACCCATGTGTACCTCCTGAATACGCGATTGTTGTCTCTGAAACCCGCGTGTGTTTCCTGTAGATGTCAAAAAAAGACGTTTTTCAAAATTTGGGTAGTTTGGGTGGTTATGAAACTGATTCCTTTAGTTGTAACTACTTTTTATTTGAACCTATTTCTTTAGAAAGGTATAAATAGAGGTAGGGAGGTCCATGAGAGGGGACTTGAACTTTTGCATTGTCATGCTGGAGGAATTGGGACTCTCATTCCCCCCACCTTTACCCTAGAAGCTTTCTCCTTGTGTTGTAGAGCTTGGAGGCTAAGTTCCTTGGAGAAGAGAAGAAACAGAACCAGATCAAGGTTTCGTGAGGTGCCCAACTTGAAAAGAAGGTATATTTCTACTTCCTTTCATGATTAATAAATATGTGATGTCCTTCTTCCCAAATAATTGTTCAATGTCTGATTGAATCTCTGTTTTTGATCATATGATGATGTTAGTCAGATCATTATTTCATGTTTATTTGATTATAGTTGCTTTATATGTGGTCATATTGGTTTGAGGAAGGTATAATTCATTTTCACGTCTCTTGGAGTAAGAGGAGCTACGAAGAGGATTGAAGGGCTGCTTGGATCAACCTTCGTTTGGCTAAGGTATGAACCATTCCAATCTCTGAACTTGTTTATATATACTTGTAGAACCATATACATCTCTCTTTCAACCTGAGTATGTTGATGGCCTCTTAAACCCTATCCATAAGAAACTTTCCTCTGCAACAGAACTTGTGACTCCGTTGGGGAGAGCCTTGCCTTTTTGGGTTTCTTTGTTTTTTCTTCCAGTCCTTTGCAAGTTTTCAGATCCTTCTTTCCACTTAGGAACACTTTTTCAGTCTATTAGTACACCTCCCCTGCCTTCCTAAGGTAGTTTTGTACACGCGACCTGCTATACTTTCAACCCACGTATGACACATGACCTGTCATTAGGGAAACCCACGTATGCCTCTAAACAATGTTTTTTTTGCTGTTTGAGGGTTGTTTGGTAGGTTTTTTTGGGGTCCTCTACAAATGCATGGCTCCAGGGAGTTAATGTCATCCCTTTTGGGTGTTCTTTATCTAGGTTGCAAGTCCTTTTGTAGCATTAGGATTTTCTCTTTGCTCATCCCCCCCACCCCCTTTGCTTGGTTTGATTTTTGGCTTATGTTTATGGTCAGCCTCTGTTAATGATCTTTGTCTAAAATTAGAAGCTTATTGGTCTTTGTTTCCTTGTTCTTTTGTTGGTCAACTTCACCTTGACAAAATAGTTGACTTGTTTCTTATGCAAGCCTTCCTTCCAAGTAGGGTTTATACTGACTTTATGGCATTCTAGAGTATGTTTGGTGGTTGTATAGTAGAGTTCCTTTTGCTTTGTTCTTGTCATCTGCATACTTTAGTATTGTAGGTAGTTTTTCTTTTGCATTTATAAAAGAAAAAGGAAAAAAAACACATGTTTGCTTTATATGCATGTGGTTTAGGGTTTTAGTCTAGATTGCATGGCATATCATTGTTTTTGAAAAAAATAAAAATAAATTGTTCTTTTGTGGCTTTCAAGTTTCTATTTGAAAAAGAAGAGAATAGATTTTGATTTTTGCATTTCATTTCTCTTTGCTTAGTCATTTTGTTTCAACATTGAGTCAAAACACCATTGGTTTCATGTTTTCCACCCCCTTTGAGTAATTAATATCCCTTTAAAATAAACACTTAATATTTAAAATTTATTAGTAACTTTTTATTTCTAGGGATGACACAAGCTAGTCTAGGCTAGTGTTTTGGGTTAGGTACATCTTAACTGCCTAAAAATTCAAACTCAAACATAGTGGCCTATCTATTAGGAAATCCAACTTCGTTGGGAAAGACACTGGGAAGCTCCTCTCACACAGGAGTCAAGCATGAGGTCGTGCGATATTGAGTTGTTGGAGATACCCCTCCAATTCTTAGTAAAGCATACATTAGAGTTGGTACTGCACGTTTGGGAAATCATCTAGTACCTCCTCTCGGCCCTGTGTGGTGCCTGGAACTGTTTGGGTTTCAGGATTTTCTAGCCTGCCCATGTGCATCGGTTGTACTGACGACTTTTCTACCAGACTTTCTCCGTGATTTTGGTAGCCTTAGTATCTTGTCTGTCAGGATCTTACATAGGTGGCATTGGAAGGCTATTTCCGGTGCACCTAGGGTAGACTTGGAAGGTAACCTCGGTAGACAATCTGGGAGGGCAGTTGGGTGATTCCACCGCTTGCATTTGGAGGGCTCTTCATGAGACACCAAGTAACTACTCTCCTTGCTCCATTGGTTAGTTCTGTGCCCTCATCATCCCAGACTTTCCTTTGGAAGGAATCTTTGTTTTCTTGGATTAATACTTAGGTCTTTTTCTAGTGGTGTGTTCTTTGTACTGTTGGTTTCTTGTTGACCTCAAAATTTGTCTCCTTGTTTGAAACTATGGCCAACACCCCTTTGAACACCAACCAAGAGATCCCCATGCTGGGAACTCCTTGTACTATTCCTCTCATAGGGAATGTTGGTGTTCCTTTGGTGGCCACCCTGAATCTTCCTAGATTCACCCTAGGGTTACGTGTGTGGTTGTTTTCCACTCCAACTGTCCTGAATGCTCTTGATGCTTCTCAAGTAATATCCTTATATAAAGGGCATCAAAACAATGCTTCCCCTTCACCTGTAGCTACTTCTCCTCCTCCTTCTACCTCATGCGGTGAAAGTACTAATACCAGTAACTGACATTCTAAAAGGAATAAAAGAAGGAAGAATAGGAAGAAGGCACATAAGCAAGGGGGCACCCCTTCAACCTCTGCAGGTCAAGTTGAAACTCACCACCCAGCCTCTGTGGTTCATGCTGGGGGCACCCATCCAACCTCTGCAGATAATGTTGGATCTAAGCACTCAACCTCTGCAATTCAAGTTGATCTTCACCATCCAGCCTCTACTGATCATGTTGGTGGGATCCTTTCAACCTTTCCAGGTCATGTTGGATCCATTCACTCAGCCTCTATAGTTCATGTTGAGGGCACTCATTCAACCTCTGTATGTCAAGTTGAACCTCCCCATACAACCTCTGTAGTTCATGTTGAATCCATCCACCTAGCCTCTGAAGGTCATGATGGGGGCACACACTCAACTACTACAAATCATGTTGATCCTAACCATTCAACCTCTATTGTTCATGTTGGTGGTGCCCATCCAACCTCTGCAGGTCATGTTGGACCCAGTCTCTCAGCCTCTGCAGGTCATGTTGGGGGTAGTCTCTCAGCCTTTTTGGTTCATGCTGAGGGAAAATATCCAGCCACTGCGAATCATGTTGACACTATTGAAAAGACTAACCGTTAAAAACACAAGCCCAAGTTCCCTTGTAAGCTTTGTGAGGGAGACCACCTTACTTATAAATTCCCTTCCATCCCGAAGGCATGAAGAGTTTGGTTTCATGGTCATCCCATTTTTGAACATTCTCAAGTTTTTCAACAACCAACCTCTCATAGTCAGGTTGGACCTAGTCACCTAGCCTCCGGTGGTCATGTTGGGGGAGAACTCTCAGCCTCTATAGGTAATGCTGAGAGCAAACAGTCAGCCACTGCTAGTCATGTTGAGGGCGCATTCCTCATTTGTACACCAAGCAAGTTCTCTCCTACTTGAGAAAGAGGTCTGCTCTAGATAAGAAGAAGACAATTTTGGGTTGTAGAAGACTTGGAAGACATCTTTTATTTTGGGATTCATCTTATCTTGGTTTGACATTGTACTTGGTGACATAATCTATTCTAAAGAAGTTGATGGGTTTTCTCCCTTGTGGTTTACCATATGAAAATATTTTTGTCTATTGTGTTAATTTGCCTGTATTTATTTCAGCGATCCTATTGCATATGATTATTGTGATTTGTTTGAATATATAACATAATCATATTGGAAACATTAAAATTCTAACATGGTATCAGAGCCATCCCAAAATAAGTCTTTGTGCAATTGTAATTGATAGAAGTTAGAAACTAGGGATCCATGTTTTCTGTATTTCCTTCGCTAGATCAAGCTCGATTTTTGCATCATTGAACTCACCATAGAAGGGCACATCTTTCCATGGAGGAATATTTTAGTTTTGACCTAAAAACTATCGGGGTCAATAACTAAGGCTCCACACTTTGGGAATTTATGTCTGCTAATTGAGTTTGACCCATACATTCTCCAACTCTCCCTAGGAGAGCGCATCTTTCCATGGAGACAGAATTCAGATCCAAAGATATTCATTTTTGGCCCTATCACTACTGTCGGGAGAAAACTAGGGCATAAGGTATTTTGCAGTTCTTCCCACAGATTTGGAAAAAGGAATACATTGCTCAACTTTCCTTGAGGAGTCACATCTCCATCTCCAATAAGTTTTGCAAGTCACCACAGTCAAAAAATTAGGGGTTTTTTTTTTGGGGTCAAACCCTAGGTCATATAGAAGTAGTTTTCTAGAAATGCATTGAAGCAAGTATCCAATTGAAACACTCTCATTGGTAAGCACTATTCTCTCTATTTCCATTTGAGGTGTTCATTTTATCAAGATGACAAAAAATACCAAGCTTGAGGAAAAACTTGAAGGAGTTGAGAACTTCTGGGAATGGAAGTACATAGTGCTTCTAATACTAGAAGAACATGATTTGGAAAAATATGTCAAAGAAGAATTTGTAGAGGCATAGGGAGATGAAGACAAAGCTAAGCACAAGAAGAACTTGGTCAAATCCAAGAGGATTATTTCCGATTCCATCAAGGATCACTTGATCGCACATGTATCCTCCTTGAAGACTCCCAAGGAGATGTTATATGCTTTAACCAACTTATATAAATGAAAGAACATCAACATAAAGATGACCTTGAGGACTCAACTCAAGGGTGTGAAGATGCATAATTCAGAAAGCATACAATCTTACTTCACAAGACTCTCCCAAAACAAGGAACAACTAGAAGCTATTGGAGACAATGTGAAGAAGCAGAAGTGGTGATGACTACATTGAATGGTGTCTCAAGATCATGAGAATCATTCATTCAAGGAATATTTTCTAGAAATAAGATCACCAAATTCATTAGGTTGTGGGAAGAATGCACCCAAGAAGAAGTTAAATTGGAAGCAAGAGAAGATAATATGGGTGAAGATGATAATCAAGCCCTACTAGCTCATGCGAAGAAATGAAAGAAGAAAAGGTATCATGTTCATTCTATATAAGATGATGAATTGGTTTAGAAGAGAGAAAGATAAGATTCCTCGAGTGATGGGGAATATGTATTTTGATCCAAAATGATTCACCACATAAGGTGAAAGTCGAATATGATTATCAAAGGGGTAGGAGAAGCCTCCTACAAAGTTGGATTCCGAAAATTCCATGAAGATAAGATTATGCTATATGAACTTGATTTGAAAAAGAAACTCCTATCCATTTCAACATTGGATAATAAGGTACGCAGTCATGAATGAAGAAGAAGTGACACTCAGATTCAACACCAGTACACAATTCCAATTGATCTATGGTGTAAGAGACTTTCTCATCCTTCCCAATCGTGAACAATATAGGCACATGTCCTCAGAATTTGACGATGGAGTAAAGCACACTGTCAAAGACTTCAATAATTTCTGCAAGAAGGCAGAGATCAAGAGGGATCCAACCAACCAAACAAATATAGGTATTTGAATTATCATTTCCTAATGGTTTAATCTATATTATTCAATTGTGTACATATTTATGTTTCTAGATTTAGGAAGTGTATTATGCATGTTAGAGTGTTTGCATTAATGAACAATATACTATTAATATGCATGTGATAGGTAAGTGGACTATGATGATGCACAACATTCCATGAGGAATTATCTATTATCTAGAATGAAACCACTTTGCTGACATATTGGGAGAAATGCACACTCTTATTTATGTTTTGGTAGAAATGGAAGGAATCTAGTAAGTTACCGTATATATACAGGATATGAATGAATATTGAGCCGAAGCATTGTCTAAGTTGGTTGCATAACTGTGTGATTTATGCGTTGCCATTATAATATCATTCTGAAATGTTATGATTCTAAAATGTTTATAATCATGCAACTGAATTTGACTTGTAGGAAAGATCGAGTACAGTCACCTGAAAGAGAAGAATGATGAGACTTGTTCCGAAGAACAAGTGATGATGGTTCAACTATAACATTCAAGAATATTTACGAAATCAAGCATTCTATAGAAGTACAAAGTGAGGTTCGTGGTTTCTATCAGAAAGAGGGAGTTGACTCTAATGAGATATTTTATCCATTGGATAGACACACTTCTTCAATGATGGATATTACACTAGATGTATGGTTTAACTGAAGTAGAAGTGTATACCGAGCAACCTCCAGGACTCTTGACTCTCTACAGAGAGCCACATATGTGCATATTATAGAAGGCTTTGTATGCGATTAGAAGGCACCCATGACATGATGAGCTTGAGGATCACCTAGAGCGATGAGACCTCAACCTTTGATACAAGGTTGAAGATGAGAATCTCATAGATGGGTGCAAGAGGAAATTAGAAGACAGTTCGAGATGAAGCATATTGGTATCCAATGACCTTGAGAGACAACATAGATGGATACACAAAAAAAGTAACACCCCAATTTTGACCCGATGGTATTAAATTGCATATGATGTAAATATTGTATTTAATCGTGGTGTGGAGTCCAAGGCAAAGGCCCCACCATGGATTTAGTGTTTTATGTTTTGACGATTAAAATCGATGCTGATTGTTTATGTGCTAGCCAGGCACAATGTGTATTGGATTGTTTCCCTAATAGAATGTGAAACCTAGTTGTTCATTGGCTTAGCTAAATAGTTCATGAAACCCAACTGTATGTTGGCTTGACCATGGGCGTATGGTTTTGGCTATGTGTGAGCCTGCTATTCCCTAGGGCCTTATAGAATCATGTCCAACTCGGGGGTGGCACTGATGCTGAGAGATTGATGAGCATACTGGCCTATGGTTGGGTGGAACGTTGCAACGACGTAGCCAGTTGCGGGCCAAATCCTTTTCCAGATAAGAATTCTTGTGTATTTAATGTCTTCAATGAATTGTTTATGAATTAAATTGACAATGATGAATGCATGAATGAAATAAATATGTTTGCTTCCGCTATAGATTGCATTATGCATCTGTGTATGTTTTATATTAATGCATTTTATTTTTATGTTTATGATCATGGGGTTAGATTGCCCAGTTTGATAGCAAAAGTATGTTGGTCGCATCCTCTCTATCGTCGGTATGAGGGGTGGGGACGGGACAGTGTGGTATCAGATCTCATGTTGCAGCTTTGGGCCTCTATGGGACATGAAGAGAAGTTGACAGAGGCTGGAATCCACCTTTGAGTTCAACAGAAGAGCAGTAGGCAAGGGAAATTTCTTCAAAATTCCTTTAAGTATAAAAATAGCCTATCGGCCCAGTAAGCTGAAGGGAGCCGATACGTCGGCTGCATTGCCAAGATCTGAGCCAACAGTAGTAGCTGGGTCACCAAGATGGACCCGACGGGGAATGCAGCCGAGGTGTTTCGGGGCAGTCAACAGAATTTCACCGATGGCATCGACGAGATGAGAGGAATGGAGCTGACAAGAAGGCAAAGGAAGAAAATTTTTTCAATTTTTTTTTCTAAGTGTGAAAATTATCCCTTGTCAACTGACAAAGCTAAAGTGATCCGACAGTAGCAGATGGTTTTCCAAGAGTCAGGCCGATACATTGACTGGGTTGGCTGAAGCCGAGCTGACACGTTGGCTGTGTTGTTCGAAGGGAGCTGGAACAACGGCTATGTTTCCTTCTTTTTACCGACACAATGGACATAGTCGCCTAGAATTCATCGATGAGGAAACCAGAGAAGTTAGCCTAAAAAGAGCCGCAACGATGAAAGGCTCGGTGAGATGCTAGCCGATGCGTGTCGACTGATTCAAGCCGACGAAAATTTTTTAGAATTTTTTTCTATGTATGGAAAATCAGATGAAAGTCAAAAACTTTTCTGATGCGTGGCGGCTGGTGGAAGTTGAAGTTGGAGCCACAACGGCAGGTGGAAGTTCAGGTTTGAGCCGATGAGTGTCGACTGGGTTGAGTCGACGAGTGGCGGATGAAAGTTGGACATTTTCCCCCAACGGTGGAAGGCTTGGAAAGTTTTCCAAGGGATGATTTTTATGGTTTTGATCCCCAATGATGGATGGATTCGAATGATTGAGCCGACATGGATCACGACCGCAACGATAGAAGGGTCGCGGCATGTGGAAACTAAAAATCTTTTTGCAAGGACGATAGGATGGAAAGTGAAATTCTTTTCGCAACGACAGAAGTATCGATCAGGTAAAAGTCATATATCTTTCCAAAATGGTGGAAGGACTGATTAGATGAATTACATAAATGTTTATGATGTAGTGGGCGGCTTGATAAGAGGGAATCAGGCGAAGTTGGCAGACACGTAGGGGGTAGAATTGGGAAATTTTGCCGACATGTCGAAAGGAAAAGGAAGATGGAGTTGATACGTCGGCTGAGTTTCTTCGATCAGAGGAAAAATGGAAATTGCTCTGAAACAAGGATTTTAGCAGGAAATCCCCCTTGACCCCCGTCGTTCCCCTGAGGCAGTCGGTTGAAGATGATAAGAAGATGAAGGAAGACAAATAAATGTACAAGGACATTTATATAAAGCAGAACATCATTATGTTATAGATGAAGGGACATCATATGACGATGGTATTGAAGCACATAGGATGGATGCCTTGAGCAAAGGAATAATTAGACCATTGACAGGGAAATATGTTCATTGTTGTGAGAAGAACATAACCTCATCTTAGAAAAGATGGTACAAAAGAAGGAATAGCTGAACACCTCATGAAATCTTGGGAGGGTTTATACCAACAGAAGAATGTGTTGTTAAGAAGGTCAATGGGAGATAAGAAATTCAATGTTTTAACATTGATGGATTGTGTATATCTATAGGAATAACCTATGCTGGACCTTGTAAGGTTGCACCATAGGTAAATAAATAAGCAAAAAGGTATCCATGTATCCTTGCCATGGACTAAAGCCATAAGTTATTCTAAATTCAAAGACGAGATGACATGGTTTCGTGGAGATAGACAGGGGATGACACTTGCATATTGATAATAATATTGCTGAACATACTATTTCTATTTTGATAGACTCCCAGCTATATCGCCCCTGGATTTGTTGAGATGTGCACTTTGAAGAAGTCAAAGCATAAAAGGTCATGGTTAGTACAACTAGCCACTAGAACCAAGGAAAAGGTTAGTGAGGTGGTAAGGGAATGTCCATTGGTTATGAATGGTCAGGTCATTTATGAAGATACTAATGTTCTCCCACCTAGTTCTTATGACATTCTGATTGGAATGGATTGGTTAGAAGCACATGGTGAAAAAGGTTTAATTGTTACAATAAGACCTTTTGCATGCTTGGATGAAGAAGGCAACCTAAGGGTTGTGAAAGGCATTCTAAAAGTGATCTCTTGTAGGAAGAATGCAACAATGCAGCTGAAGAAGTTTTGTGGGAAAGGTTGCAAAGTGTGTGCAGCTCATGTTTTGGAGGCAACAGAGAATGATACCCCTAGGTTGGAGGGATTTCATATGTTACAGGAATTCAGGAATGTTTTCCTGATGAATTTCCTTGGATTCCTCCAAAGAGGGACGTAGATCTCACAAGTTGAATTCGAGCCAAGAGATGCACCAATGTCAAAGACACCCTACATGGTGGGTACACCAGACTTGCTAGAGCTAGTGATGCAACTGCAAGAGTTGTGGGAAAAGAAGTATGTCAAGATGCGTGTGTCCCAGCGGGGAGAACTAGTTTGGTTTGATAAAGAGAATGATGATACACTCTGATTGTGTATTATTTCAGACAATTGAGAAAGGTAAGAGTCAAGGATGAAAATGTTCATAAGACAACCTTCAGGGCAAGGTATGGTTCTTATGAGTCGTAGTGGTACCATTTGGTTTCAGAAATGCACCAGCTATGTTCATATGCCTCATGAATAATGGTTTCAGTAAGTATATGGACAAGTTTGTTCTTATTTTCCTTGATGGAATTATTATTTATTTTGAGAATGAGGAAGAACATGTGGAACATTTGAGGATGACTTGGAAATTGCTCAGGAAGCATAAGTTGTATGCAGGTTTGAGAAAATGTGACTTCTATGAAGATAGAATTCATTATTTGGGTCACATTATCTCAAATAGAAGAGTATCCAGAGACCCTGAAAATATTGAGGCCATGATGAGTCGACCTGCTTCAAGAAAGCTAACAGATGTAAGATCTTTTGTGGGACTTGTAGGACATTGCAGGAAGTTCATTGAAGGATATTCTGTAGGTAAAGTGGAGCCTAGGTATAGGCTGGAGAGGCATGCATGTGAACTTATAGTTCCATGAAGAAATGGACCTTGTGTGTATGGGCATACATATGAGGACTTCCTGAAGACTCAAGTAGAATGACTTGAGTAGAGCGGCATGGTTGTGCCCAATGAAACCCAGGGTAGGAAGTTGTCAAGTGCCATGAGAAGGGTCTCATGACTGAAAACAGGTTTTGAAACTTTAGATTGCAATTTTTTTTTTTTGATTATAGGATATTGTGATCTCTTGTGATGGTTTTGAATCATGCTAACCATGAATATGCTTGTCTTTCATTGCTTGATGTTTGAGGTTTCTTGTTTCTAACTGTGACTGTTTGGATGATTCAAAATTGGTGTCAGGATGGCATGTTGCATGTGGATGTCTAGGTTATGGGCAGCGTGTGTAAGTAAGGGATAAGTAGTCCCACTTGCAAAAGCCAAACAATATGAGGATGGCCTCATGGTTGCAAAAATCTAATTTTCTGCAGGAAGCAGAATTGTGAATTCAGATTTTTATTTGACTATCAACGTTATTAATCGTTTGATATTTGGGAAATCATGTATGCATGAAATATATTTGAAAATCTATGATTAAATTTTTCTAATGTCATCTCATGTGAACTGCATGCTTGTGTATAATGCAGGTGAGATGATGAAAGTATGCCCTTGGAGTACATAGCTTCTTGGAAGGATGTGTATGGGATACAAAGCTCCTCGGAAGGATTTACACGGTGTACATGGCTCCTCAGAAGGATGTACTTGGATACATCGCTTCTTGGAGGAATGTGTTTGGAATAGGTTTGAAAACCTATAATTGCAATTTTTTAATGATGACATATCATATAAAATGCATGCTTGTATGTAACGTAGGTGAGATGATGAAAATATGTACCAGATGTACATGGTTCCTCAGAGGGATGTACGGGGTGTACATAGCTTCTCGAAGGGATGTGTTTGGAATAGGTTTGAAAACCTATGATTGCAATTATTTTTATGACAACATCTCATATAAACTGCATGCTTGTATGTAATGCAGGACAGATGATGACAATATGTACTAGATGTACATGGATCCTTGGAGGGATGTATAGGATCTAAATAGATTCTCAAAGGGATGCGTTTGGAAACCTATAATTGCAATTTTATAATGACATCTGATGTAAACTACATGTCTATATGTAACGCAGGTGAGGCGATGAAAACATGTACATGGAGTACACGGATCCTCTAGAAGGATGTACTTGGGTACATAGCTTCTTCCTCCCCTTCCAACTAGACACCGTTATGCATCATTGGGCACGAACAGGGTGTAATACATCAGATTAGACTTCTTTCCGCACACATTGATGCCGTAAGGGGACTGTCACACGAGTGGGGGATTCATGAAGATAATAACCCCTAGGTATTGTGATGTTTGGAAAGGAAGCACCTGAGCATTGGTAAGCACTTGGAGGAGGTGCTGGGCCCTTAAGCTAGAGCTGTCATTAAGCACCCAGGGAGGTGTTGGGATCTAAAATGTGGCTGATCGGATCTCAATTGAGAGATGATATACATATAAGTATTGGATTACTTGGTAAATCCTGGTTGATTATCTGTAATTACACATGCTCATAATGATTCAGTTAAGATTTTGAAAATCTTGTTAAGAAATAAATCCCGCGAAAATGAATTTGACACGTGAATTAGTCTGTTATGGTTCCTAGAAAGGAAGCACCTGAACATTGGTAAGCACTTCGGAAAGGTGTTGGGCCCGTAAGCTAGAGCTGCCATTGAGCACCCAAGGAGGTGTTGGGCTATGAAGCGGGGCTGATTGGATATTGATGGAGAGATGTTATACAGATAAGTATTTGGTTTACTTATCCAACTTTTGGTGTTGTTGACTTTTTTAAATATACATGAGAATATGATGCTACCATGATTTTGAAAATCTTGTTATAGATTGCATCCTATAGGAATGAATTTGATATATGAATTAAATTCATTGTGGCATTCAGAAAGGAAGCACCTGAGCTTGCTAAGCATCCAGAGGAGGTGTAGGATCTTGAACAGAACTACCATTGAAGCACCCGAAGAGGTGTTGGGCTCAACAATGGAGCTGTCAGACCTCATTCGAGAGGTATTTTCACCTGATTTGAGGCTTACAGAAATTTGGCTACCCTTTAATGCACACCCAGGTATAGGGTGGGGCGGGGTTACGATTGCCATGGTTGTATCAAGCCCAACCGGACACCTGTGGAACCAAAAGAAGATACTTATGTAGATGAGTATTTGGTTCACTTGGAAACTTTTTGTTGATTTTATATCAATATACATGTGCATGTGATTCATCTATGATTTTGGAAAATCTTGTGAATACTAACATGGGAATTGGCTCATTACTTGGGGCTTGAGCATAGGTATTGTAGGTTGCCAAAGACACTAGAAATGTTCCAAGTTGAGGAGAAGGATTCTCCAAGACTAGAAAAAGCTCTTGCGGTGTGTGCTGATGCATGCAAGCAAGGACTTGGAAGAGTTCTAGATCGTGCCATTGGACAGATAAAGGTGCAGAGGAAGCACTGCAGTCCTAAAGAGGATACATGGGAGCTGGAGGATTCCATACAATTGGCACATCCATTTTGTTCAATTTTGCAGACCACTAAGGGCAGTTCCAATGTCGCATTTTGTTAAATTTTGTAAAGCACCGAGGGTAGTGATATTGAAGGGGAGGGGAATGTAACACCCTGGTTTTGACCCCATGGTATTAAATTGCATATGATGTAAATATTGTATTTAATCGTGGTGTGGAGAAAAGGAAAAGGTGCCACCATGGATTTAGTGTTTTATGTTTCAGCGATTAAAATCGATGACGATGGTTTATGTGCTAGCTAGGCACAATGTGTTTTGAGATATCATGTAAAGTGCAAATTAATAAAAATACCACAACTAGCTACACCCCGCAACATTAAAGAGATGGGGGCATAATTTCACAAGGAATAGGGAGGGGAAACAATCAAACCCTTGAAGCCAAAGGGTAAAAGCCAATGTCTAAGGGAAAACCTGTAGAGTGGTCAACTACCCTTTTTTGTCTTTTGTGCCCAGTCATCTCTAAGTTGGTGGAGAAAGTTATTTCCTTGGGATAGGAATGGTATGGAAGTCAAATTTGAATTTTGTAAGTCACCCATTTTTGGAAAGTGTGTTTTTGTCTTGTGGGGCAAGTAAAATCTTGGAAAGGCATGCCCAAGCCATTATGCACCCATGCCTTTCATTTCCTCACCCATTCTCACTCACGTGGGCTCTCTCACGCAGTAGGAAGGAGGTTGAGCTCTCCCCTTAACGATTTGGCAGTCTTCCCATGTTCTCCATGGTTGGGGAAGTAGTTTTCTGGAATGTTGAGTGCATATGCAAGGGATATTCATGTTTTAGTGTTTCTTGGGGGTCGTTTTTGTCTCCCTCATGATTTGAGTCATTTTCTTTTTTTTCCCATGCTCATAATTTATTTTATGTGTTGCTAGGTGAATGGAAAGGAATGGGCCACGATTTTGGGGTTTGAGACGACCGTTTTGTCTTTGTGAGCAAGCTGGGAGATTCCCTCACATTTTTTCTGCATTTTCCTCACTTTCTCCAAGCTGGGAAATTCGTTTTGTAATTGTCGTGTGATTGGCCATAGGAGATTTACGATTTGTGGGTTTAGGGAGGTAGTTTTTGCTTCTGTAGTGCCATAGACATTTTCATGATTTCAGATCTATGATCCGAGGGTTTGATTAGGCCATTTTACCTTTGTGAAGCCTAAGAACATTCTTGAAATCGTATTCACTCATGCAGGTTTGGTTTCCCCAATTTCCGTTTTTGTTTTGGTTCCCAAGAACATTGTGTTCATACCCAATAGTGTGTGTGGCTGCGTTTTGATTAAATGGTGGGCTGTGTGTTTGAAGAAAATTTTGGCTTGGCCGAGTAAGCCAAGGAACCCCATGTTATTGGCTTGTTTCCCTAATATCCTGTGAAGCCCAGTTGTTCATTGGCTTAGCTAAACAATCTGTGAAACCCAACTGTATGTTGGCTTGACTGTGGGCATATGGTTTTGGCTATGTCTGAGCCTGTTATTCCCTAGGGCCTTGTGGAATCATGCCCAACTCGGGGGTGGTAGTGATGGTGAGAGTTTGATGATCACGCTGCCCTATGGTTGGGTGGAACATTGCAGCGACGTAGCTAGTTGCGGGCCAACTTCTTTTCCAGATAAGTATTCTTGTGTATTTAATCTCTTCATTGAATTATTTATGAATTAAAATGAACATGATGAATGCATGAATGAAATAAATGTGTTTGCTTTCGTTATAGATTGCATTATGCATATGTGTATTTTTTATATTAATGCATTTTATTTTTATGTTTATGATCATGGGGATAGATTGCCCAGTTTGAAAGCAAAAGTGTGTTGGTCACGTTCTCTCCATCGTCGGTATGAGGGGTGGGGACGTGACAAAATATCAATAACAGAGAAGGCTATCAGTCACTCCAGTATAGAATGTCTCGATGCAAAGGGAGTATAGTGCCCAGTTATAGAGGGAGCATGAAAACTTCGATTCAGAGGGAGTGACTACTACACATATTGAGAGACATTATCACTTAGCCTCTATCCATGGAAAAGGTTGTTTGTTTCAGTATCTCATGGATATTCTCAAAGTGATACCGTATTTCTCCCCTCACAGAGAGGAAGTAGATATCATAGTTTCATAATCCTTTCATGATTCTTGAGATTAGTGGTGTGGTAGAATCCATATGAGATTTTCCTTAGTTAAGGAAAATGAGAGGAAGAGATATTGAAGAGATTCAGGATGATGGATTGCAGGGCCATGGTTACACCGATGAAATCAAACTTGAATTTGTTGTGAGACAATTGATGCCATAGTCTACTTGGAAATGGTTGGTCATTGATGTACTTGACGAACATCAATCCATATATATGCATTGTGGCGAAAACTTTGAGTCACTACATGATAGAGACATGATGTCTTCGTATGATTGCGAGAAAGCGTGTGTTAAGGTACCTTAAGGGTACGATTGAGTATGTCCTCATATATGTGAGAGATCAGAGTATTAGTTTGCAGGGCTATGTAGACTCAAACTGGGCTAGCAGTGTTGTGGATGGGAAGATCACCTCAGGGTGTTGCTTTAGTTTGGGGTCTGGCATGATTTCTTGTTCAACAAGAATAAGATGACTGTAGCATTGAGTACAACCGAGGTAGAATATATTACATCTTTTTCATCTAGCTGTGAGGCAGCGTGGATTAGAAATATACTTGCGGGATTGTTCGATGTCGAGTTAGAGATTACTTATGTGCTTTGTGACAACCATATTTGTGTGAAGTTGTCCGATAAACCCGTGTTCCATGACAAGTCGAAGCACATCAAAATCCATTATCACTATATCAGGGATATGGTGCAGATAGGAGAAGTGACACTCTAGTATATTGCGATGAATGAGCAGATATTCGATGTATTGACCAATATTCTTGCGAGAGTGAAGTTTGAGTACTTCAGGGACAAGCTTGAAGTTGTCCAGATCCATGTCCATCACAATAGGGAGTGATTAATCCCCGTGGTCTTCACATCTAGCATGAAAAAGGGTTGGATCCATAGAATACAAGTGGTAGTCACATCCAACACGAAAAAGGGATAGCTCTGTGGAAGATGAGTGGTCTTCACATCCAAAATGAAAAAGGGATGGCTTTGTGGAAGACGAGTGGTCTTCACATCCATCATGAAAAAGGGTTGGCTCTGTGGAAGACGAGTGATCTTCACATCCATTATGAAAAAGGGTTGGTTCTATGGAGGACATGTGGCCTTCACGTCCAACATGAAAAAATGGATGGTATTGTGGAAGATGTATGAGACTTGCATCCACCATGAAAAATGATTAGCACTGTAGAGAGCTACATATAGTATGAAAAAGGACTGGCCCTGTAAGGGTACACCCAGTATGAAAACATACTGGTTACTATGCAGGTATCTCTCAACATGGAAAAGGGCTGGTGGAAGCACTGGGTAGCTCCCAACATGAAAAAGGTCTGGTGGAAGCATCGATATATGAGGGGTAGAACCCATTATGAAAAAGGGTTGGTGTTGCACCAATATTAGGGTAATTCCCAACATGAAAAAGGGCTCGTGTGTCACTAAGATGAGGGTATCACCCAACATGAAAAAGGGTTGGTGTCACACTGATATGAGGGTAGAAACCTACATGAAAAGGGGCTGGTGTCGCACCGAGATGAGGGTAACACCCAACATGAAAAAGGGTTGGAGTTGCATTGATATGAATGTACACTGAGCGTGAAAAAGGGTTGGTTGATGTACACAATTCTTATGATGTATAGATTTGAGAGATGTCACAAGTCAATGGACCAAATACCAAGTTGCAGCAATGATGATGAGATCTAGTGTCCTATGATGATGACTGTGATACAACAATACATTCCTTGTTAAGAGAGAGTGTTAAAGTTTGTGTAACTTTGGGAGATATTCTTGATGTATATTGTTGTATTATTATTGTACTTCCTTGAGGAAATATTCATATTGTAATTGATAATGTAAAACCCTCGAACTTGGACATAGCTACCAGACATACAATGTAGATCTATGTCATACAGACACAAATTTGAGCATAGCCATGACCATACAAATGTGGATCCATGCTAGATATACAAAACTCCATCGCAACCTGGGGAAAAGCAATGAGCGCTTTAAACAAATGCCTAGGGTCTTTGTCTCGTCCTCCACAAAGTACGATTCTATCCATGTGATTACAATGATTTGAAGTCGAACATGGTAGAAACCTCTTGATTACTGGCCAATGATGTGAACCGTTAATAAGTGTGAGGGAGATCACCATTAATGTCAATGATTCCCAAGGTACTCTAGTACAATCTACTGAGTTTGAATAGATGTCCTGACGTCGAACACCCAGTCAATTCTATCGATCAAAGGTCAATGATGTGAACCTATGTCAAGAGCAAGAGAATATGTCATTAAGGCATACATATCTCAAGGTACTAAACATTGTTTCTAAGACTATTTCCCAGATGATGAGATGATGTCGATGGGGATAGTCTCGTCGAAGGAGGGCCATGATGAGTCCCACATCGACGACAGAAAACTCGGAACATAGTTTTGGAATGATGTGCATGTAGTAACCATATGACTGACTCAAAGATACTGACACAAAGACTGTGTAGATTGCAGAGGTAAGACTTCTTAAAATCCCCTTTGAACATCAGGCTGCACGACAAAAAGACTTGGCAGCATGACTAAACAGGATAGATACACAATGTGACAGTGGACAATGCATTCTTTTGAAAGACTCGAAGGATTGACATGACTCATGAAAGTGGATCGCCATGGAGATCAGCTGAATACCCAATTGACTGACATGATTGTGCAGACAAGTGCCATGTTCAAAGGTAATGACAAACAACTGCCATTATTTGCAAGATGATTCCCTTCCCATTTCCCCCATCATGATTGATGAGTTTCCCCCATCATGATTGATGAGTGCCTCTTTTTGGTTTTATGAGTTCAAAGAGGGTAACAAACACTCGATATAGCTTGTAGAAAGACAAGTCCAAACTCATATGTTTTATGAACCTGAGAGAGGAGGGGTTTGATCCCAAAATGGGTCTCTCAATGTTTAATTTTAATGAGTCCACTAAAAGAAAACTCGATATCGTTCATGTTTAGAGAGTCTGAACGAATATAGAAGAAGAATCCAAAGGGGTCCTTTTTCATATGATTTAGTCTCTAAGGGCCGAAAAAGTGTAAAATAATACCTTAGAGAACTCTTCCAGTCATGATTGGCTGGAGCGCTCCTTTTTCGTAAATAGTCCGATCTGAACCAAAAAATAGATAACCTACCGTCGGACGGACGACTCTTCAAATACTTTAACGAGCGTGAAGAAGACAAGATCACTCGACGATCTTTTTGTATTTATGGAACCTGGAAAGGGTTTAAAGAGGACTCCATTAGACTTTTTCATGTTTGAATCCAGAGCATGAAAAAGTAATAAAATAAGCTCAAACCACTTTCCATGTTTTAACCAGAGCACGAAAAATGAAAAGTAAGCTCAACACCATCTTACTATTTTTAACGAGCTTGAAGATCAGTTAAAAGAATGCTCAAATATTGGTTTCATTTTTATGCAAGATTGAAACCAATGGGTAAACTATGCTTGAAAAATCCCATTAACATGATATGCAAAGGTTGGAATCTTGCCCCCAGTATGATTGCTAGCGAAGCCTACCCCTAACATGGTTGCTAGCGGCTCAACATACCCCCAAGCTTCGTTTCATTTAACATCGATTCTTCTTCCACACCCAACATAAAAACCTGGTTACTAATGTGAAAATTTTCACTAGGGGGTAGGAAGAACGAGAATCGGGAAGGTGAAAAGAATGTTCAAGTTCTAACACTAAAGTGAAGACTCGACTCAAGGGAAGGGGATCTGTTTCATTTTTACACAAGCTTGAAACAGAAGGTAACTATGCTTGGAACATGGTTTCATTTTTATGCAAGCTTGAAACCAAAAGGTAAACTATGCTTAAGGAGACCCATTTCATTTTTTAACGAGCTTGACATAGAATGGGAACTTTGCTCAGGGAAAACTGACATGATGGTCAGAACCTGACACGATGGTCAGGTGCTGTTTCATTTTTTAACGAGCTTGAAAAAGAATGGGAACTTTGCTCAAGACATGGTTTCATTTTTATGCAAGCTTGAAACCAAACGGTAAACTATGCTTGAGGAGTGGTTTTATTTTTTAACGAGCTTGAAACCAAAAGGTAAACTATGCTCTAAAACCTGCTCCTACCCAACATGATATCCAGAGGTTGGTAGGTTGCCCCCATTTCATAAAAACTAGCGACTTAGATCCATTATGATGTCGATAGACTAGAGCCATGCCCCCCATTTTACCTATGATGGGAAGAATCTAACTAGAAGAAGGGGAAGGAACCACAAGAACATGAGGCACATTCAAGGCAGTTTGATTACTAGGAGTAATGCGATGGTCAGGTGTAACAAAAGAAAGCTGATCAATGGTCATAATCTTTCCATCATGGGGAAAATGCATAACTCAAAAGAGTGTGGACACAACAGCCTTAATGACATAAACATAATCACATCCAAGGAGCAGATTGAAATCTAAAGGACCTTGGATCACCATAACATCGATACAAACCGTCTTCCCTCCTAATGTAATAGGAAAATAAGGAAGGATCCCTAAAGGCACAGTAGGCCTTCGATTAAAAGCCATTATCTGATCGGTGGCTGGCACAAGCGGAGGAGAACCTAAGGCTTGCCAAGCAGTTGAGGATAGAATACTAACAGAAGCCCCTTCGTTAACAATAGTGCGAAGTATTCGCCTACCAGTAACATTCACAACTATCTGGAAAGGAACACTCGAATGAATACGAGACTTTGTTAGGTTACTCGAGTCAAAGGAAATAACCTCACTTCTTGGAGAGGGTTCTGTCGAAACAGACAAAATTTCCTCTTGTCAAGAACAATCAGAATGAAGCATAAAAAATTCGGCAAGTTTTGGTTCAGTCTCTACTGGAAGAGAAGAACAAGATGAAGATTTGGTCAAAGAGACTACTTCAGTCTTAACACTCTCTGATGAAAGAGTGGGATCGCGTGGAAATGACACCAACTCGACCACTTTAACTTCACTCTCCGAAGGAAGAGTGGGATCAACCACAGATAAATCTGAATTGACCACTTGGTCAACCAGTGGGGGATCGAGGGATAACTTACTATCACTTGTTGGAATCACCTATTGATGATTAGTAATATTTTCCAACCAACGTGAACCTTCATCCATGCTTGGACAAAGAAAAGTACGATGCATAGCCTTGCATATCAAACAAGGATACAAGACTTTACCCTTACGAACTCTTACCAATGGGCCACTGGTTGAGGGAGTATCATCAACATGATGATCAGAGGTTGATGACACAGATGGTTTGGACCTTTTAGACCACTTTTCTTGTACACGGGAGAGATCGGGACACTCCTTAAGAAGGTGGTCCCCCTTGCAAAGCTTACAAGGGAACTTGGGTTTTCCAGGTGTTCTCTTAGAGCGAGAACCATCAAGAGCAGATGGTTGCTGCTTTTTATCTTTCTTATCCTTCTTCTTTTTACGCTTCCCTTTCTTCTTCTTCTTATCCACATGACTAATAACCATAGAGCTTTGGTCAAGCGAAGAAGAAGAAAGAGTTGAAGCCACAACCGACGAAGAAGGAGTAGGATTAGGTTGAGGTCGATCCTCTCTTGGAGGAGAGGTGACATTTGAGACATTAGGTGTAACAGGAATTACCGGATTAAAAAGCCGAACCGATAATCCTATAGTTAATCCAGGAAGATTTAGAGTGGCAATAAAGGGAGGACCAATACCTTCACTTGAAGGGAATACAAAAGGTACGCCTTGGAAAGGGACCTCTTGAGTGGTAGTCCTAGATGAGGATGCCATCTCTAAACTCTCTAATAACCCCCTAAATACCATGTACAAGCAAGTACTACTCAAACTAAAAGCAACAAGAAAACATGTGAAAGGAGTGGATAAGAGTCAGGAACCTCACAAGATAGGCCAAAAGGATAAATCAGATGGTTTGAGGATTCCTAAAAGGGTCTCCCGATATATGCAAGGTACGAGGGAGCTCAAATCAGTAGTAGTGCTGTCTAATGCATAACTGTACAAAAGGGGCCTTCCAATATACAATCGAGTACATGAAGTACCTTTCTATATACCTCAAGGGTACGTGAAAGGCTGTTCGATATACCGATGGTACATGGAAGAACCACGTGAGTCCCGGGATGTAATGCAGACAAATAACGACAACTCCTACGCTTAACGACTCCCGAACACGTCTCTAACTTATCACTCAAATTGCTAAAAGTTTTAACCTAGTACTGCCGTTAATTTTATCTTGTGCGTTTAGGTGGAACCATGGAGTGAAAACTTGAAATTAAAGACAATGCACACTGATCTATATGATAATGCAAGTTTTCCTCTTCAATGAAATTCTACCTAAGAGAGGGAGAGAGATTTACTTTTCTTCCCAAAAAATGCACACCCAAATGCAAATGCAATTCTATCTTTTCAAACGAAAAGTGAAATATCAATGCCCCCCAAACAATCTTCAAAGCAAATAAGAAAGAGATCTAGAGAACATATAACATAAATAAAAATGTTCCCTATCTTTTCATACTTGAAAAAGACACATAAAAACTCAATGGAAAGATGATTTCTCTAACGTTTCCCAACAAATCTAACTCTAATGCACGCAAAGCTGAAAATAGATGTTTCTTCTCAATGAAAGTAAGATCTATAATCTCGAACAATCATGCACAAAACAAGAAGAAAATCGATTAACATGCTTGCGAATAAAGCAAAGGAGAGAGAAAACTAAAAATTCTCTTTGAAACAGACAAGGAAATGAAGAACCAATCTTTCCTACCAAGCACTGAAAGAATCAGCATGCAAAAGGAAACAAGAATCACCCAAGAAAAGAAAGACTCAAAACAACATGGATCACTCACGCATTCCAAGTCCAAAACAAATTGAAACCTACTCATGAAAATGAAATGTATATTTTCCAATTCCAATGAATAATATCTATAGAAAAGAGCAAGAGGTTTCAAGAAAAGAAAATAATGCAAAATCCAATGTAAGAAACTTAAACTCTTTTTGAATGTAGAAAGAATACAACAGTCAAAGTGACTGCAGAATACACAATTCATGGCTTCTCCTGGCCGTGAGGGAGCATTTTTTTCTTCAAAAATACACTTCATTTTCATCAAAAAGTAAGCCAAAAACACACAAAAATCAAAATACAAAGTCTGGAATAGGGCCTACCTAGCACCACGCAGATGAAGTTGTTGACAGGCAGTTCTTAGGCAGAACCGCCTCTTGCTCACTGGATTCAGGCGGTGGCACCGCGTCTGGCTAACTGGACTCAAGTGGTGGCACCGCTCCTTGCCAACAGAACATGTGCGGTTCCCTGTAGATGAACAAAACACAAGAAGAACAAAGGATCCAATCAGAAAAAGGCTAGATCAAGGCAAATACTGTTGAATTGAGTATGGAAACAGAGCATAAAAGTCCGAAATGACTCAGATCTGGAAATTTCAAACCCAATTGAAGCAAGTCAGAAAGTAGATCTGACTGAAGAGAGTTGAAGAAAACAGAGCCTGGATTCGGACAAGAGTTGTTGACTGAGGAAGATCAGAACAACTGATACACAACTTCATTCCCCAGCGGAGTCGCCAGATTTGTTAGTTGGAATATTTCACCTCCTGCGGACAACAAGGTGTTCCACTAGTCTGAATGGTTCAGATCCAGAACAAATAGAGGATAGAGGTTGAAGACTCTCCCTAGATGCTGTAGATATCTGGAATACGAGGCTTTGATAGTCCACCTATGTACCTGCAATCAAGCTCAACACGAAACAGATCAAAGCAACCAAAATATGATATACTAATCTATGCTAGTGACTAAGGAATCTAGCAACATATATGCGAAATCACAACAACAACAACATATGTGGGACAGAAATAAACTTGCATTAATGAAATATGAAGAAGTTTGCAACCAAGCCTTAGTGTTGACATGCATCTCCATGAAACCAAACTCTCATTCCCAAAAGCTCCAAATCTAGCTCTCTATGCTCTCTCCAAATGATCTTGGGCCAAGGATCAATCCAATAGCATAACAATACCTTCAATGTTCTCCCCCTCAACCATGGCCAAAAGCTTGTATTTATAAGGCTAGATGGATAGGGTAGGTTGAGAGATTTGTGGGTGAGGTGGCCTCCAAGATCCTAGGATGGGGGATCTCAAGCTTAACTGACCCACTACAGTAGGGATAAGGGATATCTCGAGTCTTATCATCTAGAATCCTCGAGAAGCTTCTCTTTTTCCCTTTTTACCCAGGGTACTTCATTTTTCCTTCAGTGATAGAGCGGTTCTGGTAATAATCACTTATGGACTAAAAGCCATAAGTGGTGGCACCGCTTATGGGCAACAAAGTATGGGTGGTGCGAACAAGGGTACCGCTCCTGGATAAAGGGGTATGCATGGTGCTGGGAATTTTCATGTAATATTTATGAAAAACCATTTAGTTTCCACTCCAGAAGCTAGGATTCAGGGCAAGTAGGTATGTCAAATGTCTTATCACATGATGGTGACAGGATTTTGGTATAACAGTTCATAGCCTCTAATATCTCCTCATGTAAAGATAAGGAGTATTAAGAGAGGATGTCAAGATATATCGATTCATTTGTGGTTAGGAGCAAACCTTTTGAGTGGGTCTCACCAAGGTGGTTGGGCTTTCTCTGGTATAAGGTGAGCGATGATGCTCTTCAATAGTTAGCAAAGGAATATTGCTAGCTGAAACAAAAATGGGTAATGATGATATGTAAAGGACATTAATGTGATTATTATGATTAGGCAGTAGGGAAAGTATCTCCTTTTGAGGCAATATTGGTGGGTTTACCATTCGGGGTGGAGGATTGTCTTCTAGTTGCATTTGTTCAGAGGACAACTCATTCTGTGTGTAGGATGGGACACTGAAATGAGTAGTGGGTCAATAAATTGCATGATTAAGATGGTTGAGTGGTGGATTCCCGATTGAGTATGATGGGTCAAACTTAGGGGTCTAGAAGTATGATTAGGTGGGACCATGCTAATTGTGGAGGGAATCATAAGGGTATGGTTCCCACACGATGAACACTCACCGTGTTCTTCCTTAGTTGGATTTGATGTAGTGACAACATTGATGGAAGTGATTTCTTGGGAAATTGGTTGAGGATTTTCAACTATTAGGTGTGTGAGGTGAATGGCCACCGATTCATCCTTAGAATCAAGGGAGTTCAAGACAATGATGTGTATAATGCCCAAACTATGAACATATTGCATACACATGATTGGTGCACAATGTCTTGGTCTCGGCGTTATCATTGGGTGTGTCCAAGGTGGTTGGCACACTACTACATTTCGATCCAAAATCCGACGGTTACTTCCGACGGTGCGTGGATTTTTTCTTTTAAACCTACCAAAAATCACAAAGATATATTTTTTTTTGTAAAT
>LPNX010362028.1:386282-481616 GCA_001517045.1 Pseudotsuga menziesii | reverse complement strand
GAGCTCGAGGTGGCCATCCGGGAAATGGTGGAAAGCGACACCCCAAGTTCCGAACAGTGGAAGGCTGTAGAGCGGTTGGGGAAAACAAAGTTTACTCTTCCCCCGTAGGAACAAGTGGCAGGTACCGTGAAGCTGATGGGGCAAAGACTCGGAGCTGATGGGGCAAAGACTCGGAGTTGATTTGGCAAAAGACGTGGTGCTGTTGGAGCAAAGATTCGGAGCTGATGGACCAAAGTTTGTTATCCAGTTGTTTCATGCTCTATGATCGGTTAGGAATGGAATTGTAACAACTTCCTAGTGGTGTAGGATTTCAGTTACAAACTCTAATTTACGCCGGTCATTCTGTTATTGATCTGCTGGAGGCAGACTTATTATTTGATCTATAAATTTGTATCTCTTTTATGAGATGGGGGTTGGAACCCATCAAAAGAATTGCTAGTTTGGAAAGACATATCTGTTTTGAGTAATAAAGTGAATGCATGAGAGTTTTCTATCAAAGATTCATGTGTCATTGAGGTTGCAGTCTGTGCCATTTTCCTTATGTGCTTGTTATTTCCTTTGTGTAACACTCCATTTTGTTCTTCCTTCGTATCTGGAATGCAGTGTTGAATGAGTAGAATTCATATGTTTATGCTCTATTCATTATTTCATATATTATATGATTTTTCTGCTAAAATTGATATGGAATTCGTCTTAGACGCTCTGTATTGATGGACTGTTTTCTCATCTCTTCCGTTTCACCCAGATCGAATTTGATGACTGTAATGATGTGATTATATTGCCTTTGATAGTTCTCGTGTATGCATCTTTATGATCTTTTACCTGTATATGACTCCATGCCCAATGGATATGTGATTGGTTCAGCCAAATGAATGAATGCTTAAATATTGTTTATCATTTGATTTTGTAAGATTTGTGTTGAGAGATCCCTCTCTGGGAGAGAAATATCAATATCTTCCTAAAGTGGTTTTGCTGTTACCTCGGGGTGTGCCTCCTACAACCTGGGTACATTCTGAGTGATAACACTTTCTATGAAATTGGAGGCTTCACCAGTCGGAGAAACTGGTGCAGGAATGATGTAGATATAATCCCGGCTTGCCAACCTCACATTGCAACTGTAAGATATCAAGAAAGTAAAATAAGTGTAGGAAGAACTCTGGTGTACATGATGCAGAACGAAGGGCCATCATAAAGTTTCATGTCCGATATTCATGAACTATCTTGCATCAGGCACACCAAATATGATAAATACAAAAAGGATGCCCCAGTGTAGAATTTTCTAGACCAGATGACATCGGTTGGAAGAATGTTTAAAAATAGTAAGTGCACTAGCTAGCCTATACTATAAATTTTATCAATTAGTGGGAGCCGACGAGAAATATTGCAGGGCATATCAGTTGTTGCACAAGAAGACGGTCGACACATACCTAATGAAAAATGATGAACATATGCAAGTCGTGTGAGCTCATGAACAATACCTGCAGGAACAATACCCTCAACCGAAGGGATGGAATTTTTAGAGGCCGAGGATAAGGATTTGGTCACGAAAGGGGCCAAAGTCATTTGTTACAATTGTGAATAGCCTGGAAATTTTTCCAAAGATTGCACTAATCCTACGTCGACATGTTCGTAAGGAAACACATTGGATCACACTGTTGAATAATTCCCACAGTTGATTGCTAAGTGGCAGGCTAGAAACTTGGGAAACCAAAACCGCCTCAAAATGCTAATCCAAACATATAGAAGAATTATGTTGAAACGAGGGAGCCTAATATTGGCGTCGTGACAAGAGGAGGTGTTGCGACTGGAGGAGATCAAGAAGCACCATATGGATAACCAAGAGTGCGACCAACACAACAATAGAAGGTGTCATTTGATGTCCATAAATAAAAGGAAGTATTCTTCGACGCTCGTTAGGATTTCATCGATAGAAATCAAGCGTCGAATTCTATTGTTGTACCGAATGAAGGACTGAGATTGGAAATGACGCAAAGACTTGAACAACTATTTCAAAAGAAACTGACAGAAAAGGTTAGTAAGTTGAAATAATTCCTTAAAATTTTTTTAGCGTTAATAAAAGATAAATATGATATAGAAAAACTGATAGATTTAGTCGAAGAACCTCAGCTAGAGGTGCGACTCGAAAAGAGAGTTAACCACATTGGGAAAATATTGAAAATCGGTCACGAGCTAGGGATGACTTCCCAAATAGGTGATTATGACATGGACTATATTATTATGGACATGGGCTTAGATGTGAACATTCTCACTAGACACACATACGAAAGCATGGGAAATCCGAGACTAGTATGGTCTCTTGTTCAGCATAGATTAGTCAATTAGTCGAAGGTTTTGCCTATTGACCGATTGACACAGATTCCTATCGAGATAGAAGGACTTCATACTTATGCAAATTTTGAATTTATAGACATTGTTGATGATACAAAAAAAATGATATGAACATTTGAGAATACAAAGCTAAGGTTGGTCACACCAATTGATCCCCTAGAAAGCCAAAGGTATGTCGAGCAGATAAATAATGAAGGACAAGACAAATATCTAGATAACATCTACAATATTACTTTTGCAATGGATGATTATGTGAATCCAACGACCAATGGAAACCTTAGTTGGTGAAGCATTAGTTCCAGCATCAGAATCAATAGAATTAGTAGAACTGACTCCATGAAGTATCAATGCGAAAATGCACAAGAATTAAAAAATATGTGGGATGGGTAGGTACTGAGGTATGTGATATTCCTACATATGAGGGTTTGTATAACCTGGAATCTTTTCTGACAGAGTTTGAAGAGAAAGTATATGAACCTTAGCACTTGTTTGCCCTGGAATTTGCATTGAAATCTACACCTATAAGATGGTGGGTTACGCATAAATATACTATTTTGGAATGGACTCAATGTCGAATATTGTTGGAAGTCTGATTTGGAGAAAATATGCTCTACACTGGTCTAAAGTATACATGACTGACTAATCATGTCGATTATATTGAGCATTGTCGTGTGACATGGGAGACATCATTGCGATAGGAATGGGTCCACCAATTCATACACACTTTAGACATGATGCTGAGTTCGACAAGTAATCCTTATATCCTTCATATGATGATGCTCTACAAGTAATCAAAACTAAGATATTTGAAGATATTTCTATGTCAACAACAAATTTTCGTCAGAGCAGCACAACAGTCCAACATTGAATGGAGTGCCACAATATAATAGGTGAACCTGATGATGGTGATCCACATGACATAAATATCCTTGAGTCTGAAGGTACTTGTGTAGTGGAAAGATCAGGTATATCAAGTGACAAGTTTTTGAATCCTCTAAAAATAAAGAAAGTAAATATTGGTTCCCTAGAGAATCCAAAATTTGCTAATATCAAAGACTTATGGGATGATGAGAACATATGAAATATTACATACCTATTACACGAATTCCAAGATCTGTTCCCCACTAAATTTTCAAAAATGAAGGAAATTATTGGAGATTTGGGAGAAATGAAGATTCCCTTGAAGCTCGATGCAAAACCTGTCAAACAATGACCATATGGGCTCAATCCAAGGTACAAAGAAAATGTTAAAACAAAGTTAGACAAAATGGTAGATGCGGGCATTAAAAAACCTATTGAATAATTTGAATGGATTAGCCCTATGGTAGTACAAGATAAGAAAATTGGTAAAATTCGTATCTACGTCGACTTGAGAAATATGAATGATGACTGCTTTCATGATCCATTTTCGACCCTGTTTACAGATGAAGTATTGGAGAGCGTCGAAGGGAAAGAAATATATTCATTTACTGATGGATTCTCTAGTTACCATCAGATCGGGATTGCAAAGGAAGATCAACACAAAACAACCTTTGCGACAGAATGGGGATGTTTCAAGTATACGACAATGCCTTTTGGACTTGAGAATGCTCTTGTTATTTTTTCTAGAGTAGTTGTAGCTTCTTTTAAAGACTTCATCCATAATTTTTTGGAGGTATACTTTGACAACTGGATTGTATTTGGGCTAGTAAAATATCATATTGAGAGACTCAAAATGATGCGTGAATGATGTCAATAGTTCCAAATTTCCTTTAATTTAAAGAAATGCATTTTTTTGCTCCTTTTGGAATCTTGTTGGGTCATGTGGTTTGTTGAGATGGAATACTGATGGATCCTGCAAAGATTGTGATTATTGCCAACCTACCACCGCCCTCAATAGTGAAACAATTGAGAACTACATTAAGACATAAGGGCATTACATGAATTTCATCAAAGTATGCAGAGGTTACAACCCCTATGGAGAAATTGTTGAAGAAATACATAAAGTTCCAGTGGAATGAACAATGTCAAGAGATTCTGGATGCTCTTAAGAATAAGATGGTTACAACACCTATATTGTTCTTTCTAGACTGGAAAAAATAATTTCACGTCCATGTCGATGCATCGTCTATCGCACTAGGCATTATACTTGCACAACCATAAGAAGGTTCTATTGATCATCCCATCGCATTTGCTAGTAGGAAATTATCAACGACAGAAAGAGAAGGACTCGCTATGGTATACGCTCTTCAAAAATTTCGACATTATTTATTGGGAGAACACTTCAAGATGTATACAGATCATTCTGCATTGAAATATTTGGGCAATAAGCCAGTACTGGGGGGGAATATTTATCAATGGATTCTCCTCTTCCAAGAATTTGACTTTGATATTATTGTCAAACCATGTCGAGTGAATTCATAACTGGACCATCTATTGAGGAGAGAAAGTGGAGAAGAGCCTGGTAATCTTGACGATATTCTTCACGACGCACAACTATTTGCAGTCAAGATGTTTGGTGATCACTGTAGAGATATTATACATCTCTTAACTACAGGATATGCCCCAAAAGTATTCAGTACAACACATAAGAAACAATTATTTGTAAAAGTCGTAGACTTCCAATTGATTGTTGGACAATTATATAAGATGGGACAAAATGAAATCCTTTGTCGTTGTGTCTTGGAACATGAGAGACCAATGGTATTGAATGAATCACATGCTAGTGTCGCAGGAGGCCATTATGCAAGAAAAGAAACAATGTGCAAGATACTACAAGCAGGATTGTAGTGGTCTACTTTGCATGTAGATGCTAGACATTATTGTCCCAGTTGTGATATTTGCCAAAGAACTGGAAAACCATTGCGACGAGATGAGATGCCGCTAGTACCACAGGTGAATTTACAAGCATTTGACAAATGAGATATTGATTTTTTGGGTCTTATTAATCCACTAGGATAACAGGTGCACAATATATAATCACTGCTACATAATACTTGACCAGATGGGATGAAGCAACGCCAGTAAAGGATTGTATTGTTGTGACTATTGCAAGTTTTTTGTTCGACCATGTAGTAACCCGATTTGAATGTCTGAAGATTTTGATAAGTGATTAAGGCACACATTTTGTGAATTGGTTCATTGACAAATTAACTGAGGAATTCCAGATACAGCACCAAAAGACAACACCGTATCACTCGCAAGCGAATGGTGTTGTCGAAGCGTTCAATAAGATTTTGGAAAATGCATTGACAAAGATATGTAATGTTCAAGAGATGGTTGGGATCATAAGATACCTACGGTACTATGGGATTATCGCACAACTTACAAAAAGTTGACAATCCAAACTCCATTTTGACTAGTTTATAGACAAGAATTTGTTGTACCTCTAAAATATATTGTACCCAATCTAAGGATAGCTATGATTACTGAAATGACTGATGTTGGTATTGTCAAAGAAATATTGTTTCAACTAGTACAGTTATAAGAAGATCGATTTGTCACAGGATATCATAAAAAATGTTGAGAAGGAGCAACATAAAGCTTGTCACGATCGACATATTATGTATAAGTAGTTTTAGATTGGAGATCTTGTTCTCCTATATGACACTAAGTTTTTAAAGAATCTTGGCAAGCTTCGAACACATTGGTTGGGACCATATATTGTCATTCAGATCACTGAAGGAAGAGAAGTTCAATTGCAAAAGTTAGATGGTAGACCATTCAAAGGATTAGTGAATGGAAGCCAGCTAAAGCCTTATCAGGATAACCGCAATTCAGTCGATTGATAGCTCAAAAATGAAGGAAAAAAAAGTTTAAAAAAAATTATGAGTGTTTTTGTCGTAAGATTATGAGTGTTGCAAAAGAAAAACTGTGGTCGCAGACTATAGGTCTGTCGTAAAATAAGAATTTTGTCGCAGACTATATGTCTATCACAAAAGAAGAATTATGTGGCACACTATATGTCTTTCACAAAAGAAGAATGATGTCACAAGCTATATGTCTGTCGCAAGAGAATAATTGATGTCGCATGATGGATTTTGGTCGCAATTGACAGTTGGATGACAATTAATTTAAGGTAACAAGAGATTTTGGTGGCATGTGTTTTGGTAACATCTGCCAGTAATGCACAACTACTACCATTGAACTGACAAACGAAGTGACGGTTTGGTTGGTGGTTTCCTTGACATGATTAGAAATATTTCTCCATGTGACACAATTTGTCGCCACCATTTTCCATTTATTTCAGGATCATGCGGGAAAACAAGTCCTCAAATGCATCAAACTACTTCATCTTCATGCTGAAGCTTGGTCATTTGATTGCATCCAACTGACTTAAATTTTGTGTTGAGTGGTCTGTCTACAACCATTTGAGTGGAAAATGTTTTATCAGAGTATGGTCATTTCTGTCTCTAACGCAAGCACTGTCCAAGAATCAGGTGTTGAAATTCCATCACCTACACCCATTATGGAAGAAACTATGAAAGCTATTTCACAGTCACCATTGATTCTAGAAGTTGTTTTACGGCCATACCCCTCCATCCCATTGAGAAGGAAACACTCTGGTCATGGAACTAGTACCAAACTAAGAATGACAACTCCACTTGACGATGAAGTAACAAGATCTAAGTCAGCCATTTTTTTGCCTGATTATGTTCCACCGAGGCCGCAGGAGGATCTAAAGGTTACTATTGGTAAAAATGCCAAGTATCAGTTAGTAATACCAACCATATCCTATTCATGTGGTCCCAATGGAGTGAGAGAGAGGATTACATAAATCAGGATTATTGTCGTTGATGCATATGCCACACTTTGGTTGCACAATAGAGGTGAACACATGTGTGAAGCAGCTACTGGTATGCTTTCATGGAGGTTGTCTGTGGTTAGGCATACAAATATCAGTGAATGTAGAGCTCATGGCATCCATCATAAGACTTCTTCTATCAGGGGTCGATCTAGCACCCTTCTTCGCTGGAAAGGACCAGGACACAACTCTGACCAACAGAATGAAGGAGAAGTATAACCTGCCAAGATATAAGAGAGACTTTTCCATCACCTCTATCAATGAAACTACCATTCAGTTTGTTGCTAAAGTCTTATCCAGCAAGATTTTAAGGAATATGCGACCGAACCAATGCACAACGAAACAATTGCTACGATCGAGTAATGCGCAATAGGTGTCCAAATAAATTGGTCGACATGTTTATTGAGCGATTTGTTAGCAGATGTTGCAGATGCGTATGAAAAGGGTAACCCCTTTAACTATTCTTGGCTTTTGATTTTAATCTCATTTGTCGCATGGGAAGAATCGCCAGACTACCAAGGGGTAAATGTCCCTATCCCATGCCGAGGAAAAATATACCAAAATATAGGTACGACAAAGACAATTCGTAATGACAAAGAGATAATAATGTGG
Source organism: Pseudotsuga menziesii (assembly GCA_001517045.1). Classification (NCBI taxonomy): domain Eukaryota; kingdom Viridiplantae; phylum Streptophyta; class Pinopsida; order Pinales; family Pinaceae; genus Pseudotsuga; species Pseudotsuga menziesii. Next base: position 473,872 of record LPNX010362028.1, on the reverse strand, counting down.
AATTTTATTTGCGAGGAGAGGTACTCGAATATTTTATTCAGAATCAGACTAGAATAATCGAGCAAATCGTTAAAAGTTTTCACAATATTATAATATTTTCGTTCGGGGCTCACCATATATTTTTGCAGCCATGAAAATATCTACAAACCAGTGGTTAGCTACACAGTTTCAGCTATCCACTGAAGAAATTCACACGATTGTTTAGGATTGGCCTGAATAATGGTGACAACCTATCACAGAGGATCAAATATTTGGAGAAATAGATCCACAATAGGATGACCCAACTGAGAAGCATAATGGAAATCAGGGAGGCGATCCATCCATAGAGAAAAGCGCGAAAAGCTCTCCCTACAACAGTCAAAATGAATCCAGTGCAACCCTGACAAATCTAGAGTTGGGGGATACAAGAAAACGATCTAGAAAGTCTGAAAAGAGTTGCAAGAAGAGGAATGTCGAAAATACAACTTACATTGTTGTCCTTACTAACAATGACTGCAACCTTATTTCATATTGAATGGAAGAAGTAGAAAATCAAATATGCATAAAGATGGATAAAAGACACACAAAACTGGTAAGCATCGTCATAGATTTGTTGTAGACGCTTTGTACTGCAGTAAAAGAAGTAATATTTGCAGTCGAGTGGGAGCCATATTCAACTAGGTCACAGGAATAAGCAAGCTTATCTGAAGAGTGACCTGTTGAAGTACTGTTAACGCCTCCACATAGAAAAATTCAGGTGAATTCGATGACAATTGACTTAGGGACCATAGAATACAATGCCATGATCAAGGTTATTGGTCATGTGAATTTTGATTTTTTCATAGTACCAATGTATCTACTGCATTCTATTCAATAGACCATAGTGGATGATATGAAGGAAAGAGAGCGTGGTTTGCTTGACCAACTCAAGACATCAAAGAAAACCATTACCTCGCTAAAAATATAGTCAAGGAGATAGGGAATAAAGCAAAAACCTTGTAGGATGGAAGGCAACGACTAGATGCAAATGTTACACCCACTTGTAGTAGTTTCGTTGAAGAATGGATTACACCCAAGATGTTCTCTGAAGAAAAAAAATTTAGACTAGATGAGATAGCTGAGAACCTCCGCAAATGAATCACGGAGTTGGAATCAAAGATGGCTCCCAATACACCTTTAGAGGTACTGGAAAAGGGAAGGAAGGAAACAATTGAGGCTGCGTAAAATATTGAGGAGGCAGAGGAACTTTGTGCTAAAGCAGTCGAACAGGTTTCTTAGTCATGGGAATCCTTGATAGACAACACAGAGCTAGAACATGTTACAAATCATTTGCATACTGCTGAAGCAAACTTTAATAATTTGAAGAGTATATTGAAGAAACTTCCAACAATGGAAAAAATGTCAAAGGATGTCGATATTAAGAGATTATAACAACAAGTAGATAAGTTACGGACACAACAAAAGTAGATAACAAATCATGTCATAGAGCTATAGGCAGGAGTGAAAAAGGTTACATGTATCATTCAACCTATTCATGAAAAGGTGCAACAAGTTTTGGACACGACAGGAATAACAACTTCATAACATATCATTTTTGAACTTGTGGACCAAACGAGGAAAGTATAGGAAGAGGTGCAACAAGAAGCAACACAGCTCATGAAAATATTTCAATATTTTCAGAGCAAAATCTCACCAACAAAAATTTCAGACTAATGTGGCTCGAGACTAGCCATAGGTGAGTGTTGGGGGCTTGTTGACCCTAGGAAAAGATGAGAAAAGATAATGAGAATCTTGTTGAGAAAGATAAATATTTTGGTCGTAAGACAAGCAAAGTCCACGACGGAAGGAGCCATGACAAAAGAGGAATAAAGCAATTCGAGATGAGGAGTTCAACCTATTTTGGTAAAACAGTTAGATAGACTAATGGTCTACTTTGGAGAAATAAAGCATGATTGAAATTGGGTCGATAGTGCCTATTTTTAGATGTAATGGGATGGGTTAAATTAGTAAGACAACCTATCGGCTGAAAATTGAGAATCAGTTGGCAGGTAAAGAAATAGTTCTAAAGGCCTATAAAGTCGATCCAAGCTGTGTGCGGACGAGATAATGAGATAATAAGATATTAGAAGAAAGAAGAGAAGAGATACAACATATACGACAAAGAAGAAGAAAATCGAGAAAATAGATAGAGACCAAAAATCAAAGAGCATGAGAGGGGAAAAGAGTCATTGATTGTAAAGAATATCTAAAGAAGAGTCTACAGGCTATGTGTGCAGACCAAAGGAGCTCAATTATTACTCATGCCATATAAAGAGTGCCTTTGTGGTTTTTTGTGGATGGGATTCCACATTAAACTTTGTGTCTTTGTGTCTTTGATAAATGTGGCTATGATTGAATGAATATCTGTCGTGAATGAATCTGATAAATGTGTCGAGCATCGTAATGATATAAATGGTATATTATTGCATGTTTAATAATATAGACTATATGTTGTGATGAATGTCATCAGATCAATACGTTATATTCTTTGATGATGTATGTATGGAGAAAAAAGTCTATTTCCTGGTTTCGGTGAAGTGACTCAATGATGCTATGATAAAAAAATCCCCTGACACAACTGTAGAAACATGGTTTTGGAAGCCCTCATAGATATCTGGGGTGAGACCTCATATGAGTCGTGAGTGTTGCTGATAAGGATATGCTCTATCGAGCCAATATCTTAGGATTTCTTGACAAACAAGGGATCTGAACCTAGGTCGACAAAAAATAAAGCCAACATGTCTTGAGAAAATCCCTGATGGGGTGAGTATGCGGTGACTATCAAAGTATGCTCATTGGGTGGTAAATGCAAGAACTTTCTAGGACTTATGATCTCGTTGAGCCATACTTAGTCAAAAATTTATAAAGGGTTACAAGTAATATGAAATGCGTGTCAAATATTAATGAAGACAGTAAATGTAGATAGAGTCTTTATTCAAATCCAATATAAAATTTATTCTCATAAATTGTCAAAGGTTTCAGTCATGGGAAATGCTGAGGTGTTCAAGTAGATATCAATAATCAAAACATGGAGTCGTGAATCAAACTAAGGACATGTTTTAGATATATATCAATGAATAAAGACACGATCAACCAATCTTGATAACAAAATATTCAAAATTCAAAGGATAATAAGGTATCAATGAAAATCATATGGCCTCATACAAAGTGGGAACCCATCTAAATTGATGAAATTCAAATCAAGGATTAGCGTGAAATATAAGAGTTTTTTTTGTAAGTAAGAAATATTTTATGTATATATAAACTAATTGAGGCATCATTCCTAAACATGAGCATCATATTATGGGACCTGGTTTCCCTCCGACGAACCATGACGTCCCACCAACGATGAACCAACCCATTCTCCATCATCATTCACCCTTGGCAAGAATGGAATCTCCAAGTATTTGGTGATTCTGTTAATCTTCATGTGCATAAGTCTCGTGTCTGCAAAGAGGTCCTTCAGAAACTAGACAGGGATTTCATCTCCCTTGCTCTTCTCGTCCTCTCCAATAGGACGTGGCCAATAATCCCTTTCATAATCCAATACAACACCACAGTCTTTTCAAAAAAACATTTCCTACCATGGGAGGATCTAGGATATTGAATCGACATTTCCAGTGAAGACAACTCCTCGCTGGGTCTTTCTATCTCTAAATCCTCCTAGAGACTCTACTAAACCACTTCAATTTCCTCATGCACTAATAGCAAGATCGAATTTTTATACATCCATGTTGCCTGAGCTACCTACAATTGTTCCATGTTCACTCTCTTTAGCAATGCCTTCCCACTTCCCAACTATTCCCTACTCTTATCCATTGTTCCATGTTCCCTCTCTTTAGCAATGCCTTCCCACTTCCCAACTATTCCCTGCTCTTATCCATCCTCCCAGTCACTATACAAACCTAATAATTTGAAGACACAACCTCAAACATCCACAATAAACCTGCATTCATCACTCCTCTCCCTGAATCCCTATGACATCGAGCTAAATAAATAAGGGAGAAGCTAATGACCTTAGAACCATGACAGATGATAATGTGAAACCAGACTCCCGTGCTCTGCATCGTACCTATGGTGGGACTGATCTAGGAATTCGACATCATTCTCTGCAACTTGCATATACAAGTCGTCATGTAAGCACCGTCTATATTTAAAACCTTCCTACTTCCCGTACTACCTTCCCGAGATCCAACTCTTTTCATAATGCTCCACCATAGAGAGGAGACTACATCACCTAGCTGCATGATATCCTAACTAGTAATTATGTGATGACAATTACTCACCCTGCATGTCACCCCCACTATATTTTGGTCATCCTTTCCACCAGCATACAAGGAAACATACAAGTTTATTATTGCAAATGGTAATGATTTCAAAGTTTAAATGGAGGCCCCTTTATTTTTGCTTAAAAATGAAGTGGCATTTGTTGTGGGAACAACAAAACTCTTGCACGTTCACCTCCTCAGCTAATACTAAAACAACAAAATCCAAGCATCACTCATCTTAATCGCTAGATCTAATTTTAAAGTGTCAGTTTGACCTTCACTAAAATTGTCATCTTTTTCACATAAATTCGATCATCTAAATTATCTCTCATTGGTGACAAACTCTACCTTTTGGATATTTTTTTGCACGTCATGCTGGAACATCTTTGCATTGGCTTAATAAGTTTTGAATCTTGGAAGAGATTCATTGAAAACTAGTATTGTTGTCTTATTTCTACATTTTGCAAGCATATTAGCAATTTTAGGATCTTATTCATTATCTCAATAGTAACTTTTCAATGTAACAAAAAACAAAACACATGCTAAACTTTGCTTATGGTTGAGGCATTTTGTTTATGCACAATTTCCCTCATTTGGTTATCTTATCATTGCAAAAGAGAAACTTTTCACGTCATCATTCAATCACTGCTTGATTTCCTTTTTAAGTGGCTCCCTTTGTTTCACTATTAAAGGGATAATTTATTCATTTTAGGATCTCTATACTCCATTTGGTGAAGGTTGATTGCATTCAATTCAATTAGTCTATGGTATTGCTTAATTGGATCTAATAATTTGAAAGTGTGATAAACTAAACCACAATCATTAACTTCTTCAAAAAAGTGTACTTCTAAGGATAAAAATGCCCAATAACACAAGTTAGAGTGATTATAATCATTGACTTAGTGTTTGGTTAACTTGATTAAAAAGTACTTGTTTAGCATAATGCCCATTGGTGGACTAGTTCTCTCTACTTTTAAGAAGTGCCTTTAGGTGCGTTTCTAGATTTATTTTTATCACTAGCCACCCTAATGGTATACTAAATGTATTGTGGTGTATGGTTCATTAAATGGCTCATGTTCGTTAGTAAATGGTTAAGCATCTAATAAATTCAAATCCTTATAAAAGAAGCATCATCTTCTCCAAACACCTAAAGTTATAATTCACACATTAATAATTTGAAGTCCTTGTGGTAATTTTATGATGATATGACGACATCTTGAAGTCAATGTTGCAAGTAATTTTCTCTTATGTGGATATCAATGAATGGTTGATGATGCTATTTTGAATTCTATAATATCATGTATTCTTAATTTTGCATATCTTGAATCTCAGGGATTTGTCTTAAATTGCTATAACGATCACTTTATAACTTGGAGGTACAATATTTTGGATTACATTGCATTGTTTCTTGGTACATCTATTCAACGTCATATGAATGATGTGGTACATTGAATATTATTGTGATCATTGGGATATATTAGTCGAGATCTCATTAATGGGTAGAATATGTGTTTTAGTGTCTTTAAAGATATCAACAAAGATATGTCGCTCTATATGTCAACTTGGAACAATACCCATTTGAAAATAGTTGGTTTGATGACTTCAAGCTAAAAGTGTAGAATTTTTTTTCTAGACAGTTAGATCTCTTGCTGTCCATCACTATTACTCACTCTGGTACCCCATGCCAGTAGTATCGTATTAGACTGAATTTGATCACATAATTGGACCCCACATACCTTTGAGTATATTAGGGACTCCTTTAGGATTCTGAAACCTATCTATCTCAAGCCTATGCATTTGGTGAAACGAGTTTACTACTCAATTTCATGGTTATAAGATATTGTTTATTGATGTATTTGTTCCATATGGTTATTTAGTTCATTGTATCATGTATTTATCTTCTTCACGATGAATGTGCTTTTATTTCATATGCAAATGAGGCCATTATCATGAATGCTACGACTAATGGTGTATTTGCTTAACTTTGAACATTAATAATGTTAGCTCACATTTAGCCTAAAGTGTGTCTAGCTTCCACCTTTGCTTACCTAGAGGGAACCTATTCAAAAATAGGTGCTAGGTGTATACTTGAAGTTGTCCTAGGACAACCTCAAGCAAAATCCTACCCAGAGTCTCCCCCTTGGAAAGTATAGACTCGTTTACTGTTGGGTCTAGGAAGCCTAAAGAGATGAATTCCCTGTCGGTAGTGACACGTTGGGTAGGGAGTTCATTGTTGTGTCAATTTAGTATCCGATCAACTTGTCCATCTCTTTGGGCTGCTAAGTTGTGCATAAAAAACCACCTCAATAATGGAATCCCACCCCACATAAACATCTCCTAAAATGGGTTGGTTTGTGTTTGCAAACCAAAACAAAGAGATGATAGGGTACATGATATTAATGGTAAGATGTACCATCTCCCATCCCACCATCAATCATTCTAGCACTATATCCTTGACCTTTTTTGAAGAATTTTGATCTAACTTTCTCCAAAAAGACCAAAATTTTGAAACAACCATGGAACCGAGAATGGTATTGACCTCCCTCAACCTCTTAAGCATGATGAATGAAGAGGAAACTGAATATTTACAATCTTCAACAATGATAGATGTGTACTCTTTATAGATTATGAGGGCATTTGTATGTTTTTGTAAAAAATTGTGGATATGGCATGCATCATCAATAAGGCTTTCCATCTATGTCACATTAGAAGCAATAGATTTAAGTGCTAAATTCAAAGAATGAACAATGCAAGGTGTCCAAAATATTTATGGATATTTAGCTTCCACAAGCATGCCAACAACCTTGCAAATAGGTGCATTATATATGATAATTTGCACACAAGAATCAATACCTACATCCTCAATAACTTTAATGAACAACTCACCCATAATATTGTGTATCCTTGTACTTTCCAAGAGCATCCATTACTTTTAAGAATATTGGTCCATTTAGGTAAGACACCACGAAATTGAAGAGTGTTAATGGCGTGCTGCATTTGTCCATCCATTAGAAACAATATTGACACCAGATGAAGGTCATGATGATTTAATGGGTTCTAGATTTATATCCACCTGCTTTCCTTAACCAAAAACATGCTTCTAAGTTTCTCTAAACTAGGAGGCACATACCATGTTGGAGGTTGTTCAACTAGAGCTCGAGACATCTCAATAAATAAAGGTGATTGTGCAACATTAAATGAAATGAAGTTGAGATAGAAAAAGAACCCAATGGTAAGATCAATCTCCTCTCACCTCTCTCACTGAAATATTTTGTTCATTGGGATTCCACTTGGATTTGACCTCTTACTTGGTGGTTTACTTGCAATCCAAATCCTAAATCATCTAGTAGGTTTCCTCAAGAATGGAAGAGGATTCTCATTTTTGTCTTATTTCCTACTTGTTGTTTCCACATTCCTTGAGCCACTTTTATCCTCTCTTTCCATTTCTCTTTGTTTGGTCGCACTCACCCTTTACATGGTTCAAGTCCAGAATCAATGGCCAATAGATAGCCATTAAATCAGAAGTAGGTGTTCTTGTATATATTGTTGCATAAACTACATGTCTAAAGAACAATCCATCCCCTGGAGATCTTTGCCTTGGGCCTTTGTTGTCTTATCACATATTTCCACAATGGATATTTATTTTCTTGAGCCTCCTATATTGCTATAGTAGGGTCTCTTTTAGGATTGGAAGCAAATCCACTTGTAGCAGATGGAGCATTAGCAACAACATACATAGATGAGCTTCGAGGAAGGGGGGACACCAATAAGGACATTACTCCCTTTCCTTCGATCTTTACCAACTATCTTTGATGATTAAGCCATGAACACTAAGGAATAAATGAAGACAACCTAGAAATTATTCCTATAAATCCACCTCTGAATCCACTTGCAAATCCTTCAATTGCACCTACAAATACTTCAAATCTCTTCACCAACAAAGTGGAAACCTATTATAGCTCTCTCCCTCAACCAAAAATGTGAAAATGAATGCTAAATCATGTTTTAAGAGGCACATGGGTTTATTTTTTAGCTGCACTTGATAAACAAGTGGGACATGTTTAAGGCATGTGTCCAATACGGATTTGGAACATGTCCTATCACAGGAAACGTTTCAAACTCATTTCCTTACGTATCTATGTCCAACATATGGGATACAACCGCGCAGGCCTGAGAGGATGTGTCATGTTTTTTGGCCATCAAGGGATATTCAACACAAGTCAATCCAATATAGTCTTGTTTCCTCAAACCATTAAAAACCTTTACAATGTGAGGAAGCATCTCTTTATAGAGCTACAAATCAAGAAACTCCAACATTAAATAATACTATCCAAGTCTTAGATCCATGATCTCTCCTAGGGAAACATGAAGTATAATATGCTCTAACTTTCTCCAAGACAAGTAAAAAATTCTAAATCAATAAAAAAGAAAAAAATGGTTGGACAAAGTAATGAAAATGTCAATTGTCCACTTGACATGTAAAACTCCTCCTTTGTATTGGCTTCTTTATCCATGCAAAACTCCTCATTGTGCCATGTGTGGTCTCCTCCCATGGAACATTCCAACCCAAAAACTCAAGAATATCCATATTTAATGGAGCACTCACTTGGATTAGGGATTCAACACCCTAACAAGATCAAAACACACTCAAAATAGTATGATGTGATGGGCACTCTCTCCAAGAATCCAACAAACTTGTCCATCAAGAGAAGTCATATAAATGGGTGCAAGAAGGTCCAATTAACCATTACAATAACCTCCAAGAAGTGGAGTGACCTTAATGATGTGCCAAGGTAGTTAAGTCCATTTGTACAATCACATTAGCTCCAATAAATGCCATAATTGGTGCACCCTAGGATAATGTGCTTGAAAGTTGGGATGCTCTCCAATACAAGAATGAAATGCCCCCCAAACCATGTGCCACCATGTGAAACAATGTGCTAAAAACCATCAAATCCTCTCCAAATCCATGGGCATAAGGGTGGAGTGACCTAGTAGAATGTGCAACCTAGTTAGAACTCCTCAAGAAATGAGCCAAGATGTTTTGAGAACATGAATGCTCCATCATGCAAGGAGTCAACAACCTTAAGAAACCATCCCAATACTAGAAATATCCACAAGCACAAGGGTACTCATCCATGAATCCAACAAACTCATCCATCAAGATAAGTCATATAAATGGGTGCAAGACGGTCTAATTAACCATTGCGATAACCTCCAAGAAGAGGACTGACCTCAAATGATGTGCCAAGGTAGTTAGGTCCACGTGTACAAGAATAATACCTCTAAGAAATACCATAAATGGTGCACCCTAGGAGAATGTGCTTGGAAGGTGGGACACTCTCCAATACAAGAATGAAATTGCCCCAAAACCATGTGCCACTATGTGAAACAATGTGCCAAAAACCATCAAGTCCTCTCGAAAACCATGGGTATAAGGGTGGAGTGACCTAGTAAGACGTTCAAGTTAGTTAGGCCTCCTCAAGATATGCACCAAGATGTAATGAGAATGACAATGCTCCATCATGTAAGGAATCAATGTCATCAAGAATCATCCCAATACAAGATATCACCACATGCACAAGGGAACTCATCCATCAAAGTAAATATCACATGATAAATAAACCAATATAGTTGTTTGAAGGATAAATCCCCTAGAATTGAGTGTAAAGTGGAGCGCACCACTAAATGTGCCATAGACCAATATAAAGGATTGACACATGAATGAATCAAACTCCTCTAGTCAATGGGGCCTTCCATAGGTCTAGTAACAAAGCATAACATATCCTCTAAGTGATATAGGAGTCAAATAAAAACTGAATAGCTACCCACATGGACAACACTCACTAGAACACCTTAACACCCACATATTGGTCAATAGAGAAACTACCACAAGGGAGGTGTTTAGGAGTGTGCATGAGTGGTATGCTCCTCATTGATCCAAATACTCCATCAAATAAACTTGTATATCTTTGACATGTATGATGGAAATTCCAATTGAATGATAATCCACGATGAGTATGCTTTCAAATAGAAATAATATGGCTCCAAGACAATATAGTCCAATCACAACTTACTTGGGAAAGGTCTTCAACCTTGATCAAAATTATTAGGCTATGTGAAGGGTAACGCTTAACTCCATATGGGGATAATGTCTATATCCAAGGCTACCATTAGTAAACATTCAAAGGATTTGTTACATTAAAGACTCCAGTTGGCACAATTGGACTCACTCTTTGTCCTTCTCTTTTGGTTAGGAATAACTCTTTATTTTTTGTATTTGATTGATCAATATTCCCCTCTTATGTGTGCTTGAAGTAGTATTAGGGTGTACTTGTGACTACTTTTATTGTTTTGGAAATGTTTCTTAGAGTGAACTTAGTTATCCCGATCTTGTGGCTACTCTTATATTCCTTAAATTATCATCACAATAATCAGGGTAATTCAATTACTTCCGACTTGATTGCATATAGAAATCACTAGGGTTTTGCAATTCTTATTTTCTTAGCACCAAATTGGCAATTCCCGAGGAACTTTCATGTTGTGTTTGGGTTTGATTTTTAGATAATTTGATTATAAATTTAATGAAGTAGTTTTAAGGATGCTCCTACATTGGTTGATCTTGGCGTGGCTTTGAAAATATTATCAATGTTCTATGTAGCCATAAAAACTATTGTATTGGTTGAGATCCATTAACTTTGTTATTATATTGTAAACATAGCATGATATTGGGATTACCTAATAATGGAAATTGCAACCTTAGTCGCCATCTCCAGATCTTGTTTACATGTGAGCTTTATTGGCTATTCCCTATACACCACCTTTGGGCAACCCTTTAGACAACATAGGGATCCTTTTGAGGACCAGGAGGACTAAATGAAAGAATAAACTCCCCTTATAAGGTTTGGGATGCTTGTCTGAATTTGCTTGTTGTCCTCTCAACCCCACAGTAGCTGTTGAGGACATCCAAATAACTTGGTGTGATAATATCAAGGTCGATGAGTCCATAGACTAGATTGAAGATGAGCAGTTGAAAATGAAAGAGGTCTATCAAAGTGTTATCAAGAGATTGATGTACTTGATGATTTGTACAATTTTGGACATTATACAAGTAGTGGCTATGTCCAACATTGGCTAGTTGTTAAAGAAACTCTTCAAATATATATGAAGGACAATTGATTATGCCATATGTTATGATAGGCACTGGAGGGTGTAGTTGAGAGGAAAGGACTTGCATAAGGTTTTTAGACACTAACGAGTTTGATCTTGGATCCTTGAGGAAAGAGAGTGTCCCAAGGGCCTATGCATGTGCCACTTGAGGGCTAAGTATTGAAACAACTGTAGTTTCAATCCTCTCATGGTTTCAAAAGTTGAAGTGAGGAGAAAGGAAGGGAAATAAAACCCCATTCTACCAACAAACAACCATAAAGTACAATGTAAACAATTAAATTAATCTAAACTCTACTCCTAATCTATTGTAAAGTAAAGACTAATAAATATTTAGTAAAAGACAAGATCTAGAATGCACCTGGATGTTGTTGGAATTTCACTTTCCTTGAGCCTTGCAATGGATAGATGGATGGTTGTTGTGGTAGAAACAATGTGAGTGCTACTAGATCAAGTGGAGGGGAGCATGCCCAAGTGTTGTGTGCAACTCTTTGAGATATCTCCTACAACATATTTGTACGCCTGGCTCTAAATGGAACAATTTATGACCTCAAAAAGTTAAAGAATAAGTTTTGTTCTGCTCCAAGATGATGTCTAAAGCATGGTTGGAAGGATAAAAAAGGATGAAGCCAATTGCCTTAAAAAGAAATTAAATGAAGCCAAGAAACCAAATTAGAGTCTTTGTGTGTCTGTACAATCTTTATAGATCCTATGTGTCATTTATGTAACCTACATAAAGGTTCAAAGCAGTTATGTACACATGTAAGGAGACATTATGGCTAAGTTATTTGTGACACAAGATTGGAAATGGAAAATCCCATGATAATACATTTTTAAGCTTAGTGTAGTGGAACTCAAGAAGATTACTTATTAGTTTCCAATCTTTATATATTGGATTAAATCTTGCCTATTTTTAGTATTGTGATTTATTAGTTTTGAATTAATACATGATTAGACCTTCCCACTTTTAATATATTCGGCTATTCAATTTATGAGTTATAATAGTTACTTATTGTTGACCACTTTTCCTAACTCGCGTGACCCAAGTTCTGTGCAACTCGTTAACCCAACAAATACTTGATATATCGGCCCGACATAGCAAGCCCCGTCGGCAACACCTGCGAAGCAAACGCGGTCTCACCCGAGATATCTCTTCAATGGGTAACTGTCGGAACCATGTTTCTGCGATTGTCAAGGGATTATAGTCCCTTAGCTCATAGCCAAGGAGCTCCACGAAGGCAACATGATGTCTGGACAGAGGAGTCAGTCTTGCGCGACCGAGCACAAATACATGTCATCACATGCGACTTGACCTTCTATTCCACCTCACAACTGACAAAACTTGTGCTGCGCAACTGACTCATACCAATCGGACCTACGACTCAAGACAGAAGCATACATGCCGATATATACATGTTCCTTTTAGTGACGCCTTTCCAATGATTCATCTACTAATTACAGGATGACATCAGGGATTTAAGCAACATTTAGCATTATACATAAAGCAAATAACAACCATTCATATAAACATCCACCACATCAATCATTCATTCAAATACAAGAGATAACGTGGAAACCCATCTGGGAAAAACCACCAAGGTGCTCTTCATCTGGCATGAGAAAAGGATACATCACCTTGCAATTTGCGGGATGCAGACTGATCTTAAGATATGTCTTTAAGACTTAGACTTATGGTTCTCATGCTCTCTGGTTTGCTCTTCTACCCTACATCTACTACTAGCGGTCTACGCACACAGCAGGCGGATCCGCGGCTCAGCAACCCCCTCTATCGCTACTAGACTCTTCCTGAGTCTCCTCTTCTATGATCTCTACAACATTACAACAAAAGTGGCATCCTTCACCATGGATTACCACTGAACAGGTAAACTATTACTAGAGAACTCACCTAAAACATAATCACAATCAATAATAAGCAACTAAAAGCCAACCCTCTAACTATTGTATCCGATTTATACTATTTTACATGACCATGTAGGGCCGACTGCATATTGGCAGTCTGTTAACTGTCACCATCAACTGCCCCTCAGGCTACAACTATGGTGATAATGACTTGACATGAGGCACTATCGGGCTGACTTACAAATATCCCCTCATACATGCATAGCTGCAGGCTTACGCCGCCATAAACAACCATGATCTGGATTCTGCACCTGTCGCTTTCCAACCGTTATCATTTGCATGCTTTTGCGCTTTCCTTTTCTTCGCCGCGCACCTCTCTATTCTGCTTGCACGGGTCCTTTGCTTCCTTCGTGATCTTCCTTTGTTTTTGTCGCACGTGCGGTGCATCTTCTTTGCTTGCGTGGGCGAGCTTCTTCCTTGTGCTCCTTTCCCAGGCCAACAAGCCCCCAACACTCACCTGTGGCTCATCCCAAGCCATGAAGCAAAGGAAATATGAGAAGGCGCGATCTGTGGGGCAGCCTTTTGCAACAACAAAAAAAATTCGCCGCTTCTTCTGCCTACTGGCATGCGCACCTTGTTCCATGTGTTTTTTTAGATGTTGAGGCTTGCGGTTATACAATTCTTCTTTAGTCTCTTCTGAGTAGTCTATGTCCATAGGTTTTTCTTGTGTATGGTCTGGGCCTTCTTGATGGTGTTCTTCTTGCTCCGCTTCATCCTCCTGCCCATCTTTGTCTTCCTTTTTCTCTTCGTCTCTTGTCTCTTCCTTTTTTCCTTCTATGCTCACAGTCTCGACTGCACCTTCTGGCGCAAGCTGTTTTGGACTTCCAACCTTCTGTTGGAATTGGGATAGAATGGGAGTAAGCCATTCTATCTATCGGCAAGCTTCATTTGCCTGCTGCTTGAGCTCCTGCACTCTGTCGTTACTAGGGTGTTCCAATGAGGTATTGACCAGTCCCTACATGAACTCGTGGATTCGTTGCTGGACAGGGTGAATTAACCCTGTCACCCTTTCAGCTTCAGCCTGCTGCTCAGCTGTCTCCTTATTGCGCATGTTTTACTGGTCGTGCAGGGCTCTTTCCTTATCTAGGAGCTTCTTAAGCTCAGTGCCTCTGACAATTTTCTCCTTGGTTGGCAGCTTCTTAATCTCGGCCTTCACTGCCAATATCTGTAAGTCTGCTTGCCACGCTTGCTCGACCAGTTGTTTTGCAGTCTCATTGTTAATGAAATGTTCCCATGTCACGACAATTGCTTCCATTGCTTTTGCGCAGATGTTCTCGGCTTCCCTAAGTCGGGCAACAACTTGATTTGTCGATTGTTGCCTTTGTTGCAGCACTTCAGGGGGCATGCTCGGCTACTGGTTGTTTTTCATCTCCTAAACCTGTTTCTTTAGGTCACAACCAGTTTGGATAGCTGCCTCAGTTCGTGCAGAGGCTCTGCCTTGACTTCTTTCTCCTCTTCTGACAGTTCTGCGACTGCCTCCTTTATAGCTTGTTCCAATGAAGCCTGCTTTTGGGCTTGGGATTTCAGGTCTTCTTGCCGGCGCTTAATAACTTGCTTGCGTTCCTTCGCATTCCTAGTTGCCTTGGCTACATGGAATGCAACCGCATTTTCCCAAATTCTGACTTCTGTGGTAGCAGCATGCTGAATGGAATATATCTTTGGCAACGTTAGCTTAGAAAAATCCAAGATCAATGTGTCCAAGCTATGGACACTTACCTCTTTGTCTGCTTCTTCTGTAGAAAATGCATGCGCGCAGGCATTTCTATTCTTAAGGGCGGGAGCAGCATTAGCGTCGCCAGAGTGTCTGATGGGTCCACACCATAGGTTTCAGCCTGCATAGTGTCGCGCACTTCTGCGACGGTCTCAACCAGCTGATTAAATTTCGTAGTGATGGAGGCTATCCAATTGGTTTGCCAGCTTGTGAGGTTACCCAAGGTTTTCTCGGTTGCTTCGGCGACTGCCTCAGTGAGAAGGGTCAGATCCTCATCTGCTATGTGCATTACTTGGGATCAGTTAGCCTTCTAATTCTTCCTATGTGAGATGGCCAAGGCCTCTTCATCTTCCTCCATGGGTTGTTTACCTTTCCTTTTTCTGGTCCTTTCGGCACTCACATCTTCATCAGTAGGAGGGTTTTTGTTGATGACACTGGGTGGGTCGCGGTCCTCTTCTTTTGCTTCTTCTTCTTGGGAGCCATCATGATGCTCCCGGGTAATGGTATTGCTGCGATCCTGGTTTGGGTTCTCTTGTGGATCCCCCTGCGGCACTTGCTGCCCTGCAGGAACCTCCCCATGATGGCTAAGCCATTCTTTAGGCTAGTCTTTAATTTCCTGTCCGATATTCGCATCTCGAAGGACCTCAACTTTAATGAATTAAAAGTTTGTTGTAAAAGAATGCGTGCAACAGGTTAAATTAATGGAACAACATTAACATAAATTTAATGCTCAGAACAGGAATGAAAAACAAGATTGATAAACAGATGTCAAGCAGAAAACACAGAACCAGAGTCACCAACAGTAATTGATAACAGAGTTCACCCCCTCCACTGGGCTATGTCTCCAGGTCCCTCTCCAATGGGAACTGATCCAATTAATTTAAAAAGGTACAAATGGTTCTGGCCTAATCACAAAAACTCGACATTAACAGTAAAGTCTTCAAGACCTCCTCTCTGAAAGTTACAAAACTGGACTTCAACAGACAAAAGAAGCCAAGTATAACTGAGGATAGTCGACTTCAAAAGGAACAGCAAAAATGCTCTCTGAAGCTTCTCATCACAGAGAAAACAGTTGCACTGTGATCCCAACGAACTGAGTCCCCCCGAATTGTCCTCCTCTTTTGGTCGCAAGCTTCCTATATTTAAGCCTCATAAGTAACGGATTTGCCTTCTTTCACACAGCTGTTACCAAGGAGACAAAACGTAAAAGAAATGCGACTGTTCACATCCCCTGCCAAATGCCCACTCGTCATCATAACAGGCTGTTCATCTCCTTAGCTGAACCAAAGAACCAAAAGAAAACGTTACCAATGCGTCGGTTCCATTCCCTGAGACGTTGCATCCCAACTGTGTATCGACTGCAAAAACCATGATGGAAAATCCCCGCGCGAACGTATGCTGAGTATTTGAATCGGAAGTTTTAGTTATCTAGGCTTCCGCCATTGCGGAAGAGTGATACGTAACAGGCTCCGATATTTTTTCCTCCGATGATCTCTGTCTCAATCGGCTGTCGGCTGGTTTTCGAGTCAGAACGCATGTTACTTTGGTCTCCACAGTTGCGGATGGTCAGACGGTAAAGTCTCCCGATTCGACTTTTCAAACCGTAAGTCTTGGGCTTCCGCCGTTGAGGCTGTCGGAAGCATTCTCCTTTATCTATCCGCCGTTGCGGAAGGGAAATGCTTCCGATCCCCGACGTTGCGGACGAGGAAAGGCTTCCGAGCCCCACCGTTGCGGAAGGGAAAAGCTTCCGATCCCTGACGTTGCGGACGAGGAAAGGCTTCCGAGCCCCGCCGTTGCGGAAGAAAATGCTCTTCTGTCCTCCGATCTGTGCGGCTTCTTGGTGTATCCGCCATCCAATTTCCTTCACGCGCGGCTTCTATGAACCATGTACCATATTGGATCGTTAAGGAGGAATAATCCGCCGGATCAATCCTCCCCATTGGAGAGATTTTGGACCACCAAAAGCCTGAATTATTCTGCAAGTAAGTGAGGGTAAAGTTCACTCACTTTACCAATCTCCATCCATCTTGCTTTGCTAGGATGCATTCCTTTCAGCCCCACTCGAAGGTACTCAGCATTCCCCCTTCGTGAAGTTCTTACATTTCTGTCAAGAATAACATCATCCTGCAACTCTCTCATATATTCAAGTGCCAAATCATCAACTGAAAGAATCTGTATGTTAATTTCCTCATCCATGATCATAGGAGGCTCATACATTTTAAGATTCTCAACATTGACAACTGAATAAATTTGCATGTATGGAGGTAAATTCAAGCAAAAAGCATTAGTACCGATCTTTTCCAAGATCTCAAAAGGACCATACCTGATAGGTTTAAACTTTTTACCTTCACCTTTCATCCTTTCTTTGGTGATGTGTAACCAAACTCGGTCACCAACCTGAAATTGATGATCAATTCGATGCTTGTCATGCCTGGCCTTGTACTTCGCCTGGCTCTTCTCCAACTGTTCTTGAACTGCCTACTTTACTACTTGGATTCTCTGAATGAACTTTAAAGCTTTATCTGCATCATGATGTCCATCCACTGCATCTTTGCCAAAAGAGAAGTCCATCGATGTTTTTGGCAGATAACCAAAACAAGTTTCAAAAGGAGATATTTTCGTGGAAGAATGAACTGCATGATTGTAAGCATGCTGTATATACTGCAACTGCTCATCCCAAAGTTTAGGATGTTTACTACAATATCCTCTGAGCAGCCGAATCACTGTTCTATTCACTACCTCTGTTTGCCCATAGGTCTGTGGATGAAAAGCTATACTTTTCTTCAGTTTAGTGTCCATAAGCTCCCATAAAGTTGACCAGAATTTTCCCAAGAACCGGGAATCCCGATTAGATACAATAGACGTGGGCAGCCCAAAATGTACCCAAACATTTTGAAAGAATAAAAGAGTTGTTTGTTCAGCAGTGATCTGCTTGTTACATGGCATTAAGATACACATTTTGCTGAACCTATCCACAACAACATATAGGTAATCATACCCTTTTTTAGACATAGGTAGTCCCCCTACAAAGTCCATAGAAATACTTTCCCAAGGACGAGAAGAAACTGGAAGAGGAGTGTACAAACCCAATTTCCTATTGCTGGGCTTACTTGTTGCACACATAACACAACCCCTTATATATTTAGCTACAGTTTCTTGCATTTGAGGCCAATAACAATGATTCTGCAATACAGACAACGTTTTACTTACACCAAAATGTCCTGCAATCAATGAACTATGTGCCTCTCGGATCACATGCACTCTTTCTTTCTCTGGAATACAGAGTTTACCGAGATGATACAAGAGTTGGTCATGCACAAAATAGTTCTCTTCCTGTTTACCATGTATTAGTGATGCATATACTTCCTTAAAATATTTATCTTCTGCATACTGTTCAATATAACTTTCATGTGTTAATGAACTGTTCTGAAGAATGATTGAAGCATTTGTAGGTGGCCTTGATAACATGTCTGCTACTTTATTATGAATTCCCTTTTTGTACTTAATTACGAGATGAAACTGTTGTAAGAACCCCATCCATCTTAAATGCCTACTTTGTTGTATCTTAGTTTGAGATTGTAAATATTGAAGTGGCTGATGATCAGTATGTATGACTGTCTCTTTTCCCATGATATAATGTTTCCACTTCTTCACACTCTGTACTAAAGCATACAATTCTTTGTCATAGGTCGGATAGTTACTTACCGCAGTAGAGAATGTTTCTGAATGGTAACAGACTGGCTTCCTTCCTTGCATCAAAACTGCTCCCATGGCAAACCCACTAGCATCGGTTTTGATCTCAAATGGCTGCTGCAAATCTGGCAATGTCAGAACTGGTGCTGTGCTAATCTCTTCCTTCAAAGTGTCGAAGGCTCTCTGATGTTTGCCTCCCCACTGGAAAATTTATTTAATGCTTGTCAACGCATGTAATGGAGCAGCAATGGAAGAAAACCCAGATATGAATTTCCTCCAATATTGAACCGCACCCAGAAAACTTCTGATTTCAGTAACGGTGTTAGGCCGTGGCCAGTTTACAATGACAGCAACCTTGGTTGGGTCCACTCGCAGGTGGCCTCCACCAATGATATGGCCTAGATATACTAAAGAAGTTTTAGCAAATTCACATTTAGACATTTTTACATAAAGCTTTTCCTTTCTCAGTACATCTAAAATTTTCTTCACATGTACAACATGCTCTTCCCAAGTGTTGCTAAACACAAGGATATCATCTAGATACATAATTACAAAATCATCAATGAATGAACGAAAGACATCATCCATGACCCGCATGAAAGTAGCAGGTGCGTTACACAGCCCAAAAGGCATCACAAGCCATTCATACAAACCCTGTTTTGTTTTAAAAGCTGTTTTCCAAGCATCATGCTCAACAACACGGATTTGATGATACCCACTACACAGATCCAATTTTGTAAAGTAAGTTGCATGTTTCAACTGATCAAGCAAATCATCAATGCAGGGAAGAGGATACCTATTTTTGATGGTGATTTTGTTAAGGGCCCTGTAGTCGATACACATCCTCCACGACCCATCCTTCTTTGGAACCAAGACTATAGGAGAGCCACAAGGAGAAGTGATGGGCCGGATGACCCCCTTCTCAATCAGCTCCTGAACCTGCTTCTTGATCTCCTCATTCTGCATTACAGACATCCGGTACATGGCTATGTTCAGGAGTGGCACATCCTGCTGCAAATGTATCTCATGCTAAATCTCTCTCTTTGGTGGTAACCCATTCGGATCTTGAAACAAATCATCATACTCATAAATGATGTCAATCAGTTCAGATTTATGCTTAGGGTCACATTCTTCAAAAGATTTAGAGACTTCATTATTTTTCATCTTAACCATCATCAACATAAAGTTCTTACTAGCATTTACCAACCTCTTCATTTGTCCTGCAGAGACTATTACTAGATTGGTTTTTATCTTATGTGCTCGTACAATATATTCCATACCTTCTTTAAAAAGATGATACTTATTCTGCTCTCTATAAAAGACTGCTTTCCGGTCATACAAATATGGACTCCCAAGTACAATTCCACAAATGTCAAGTGGCACTACATCCAATTCTACCTCATCCCTAAAATTTTCAGTAATTGCAAATTTTAATACACATTTCCTTGTAACTTGCAATCATGTATCATTAGTAACCCAACCTAGAGGATAGGGCTTTTCATGAGGCACATTAACTAAATCTAATTTCTTAACCACTTCTTCTGATATCAGATTTACTTGTGAACCACTATCAAACAATGTATCAATCTTTGTGTGATTTGCAATGACACGAACATGAAACAATGCACTTCTATCTTTATCATTTTTCTTAGAAGTAGATGGCAGACTTGTACTTGCACTAGAACTTGATTGTGCATCAATGGGAAGTGAGATACTTTTATCCTTACCTTGGATTCCGACAGCTGTAACCTTTGTTTCATCACCTGAGTCAGATCCTAAGTCTTGAATAGCTGCTGCAGTAGCTTTTGCTTTTCCTTTGTCTTTGTTTCCTCCGTTCTTCTTTGGCCTTAACTCTAGATGAAGTTTCCAACACTTGGAGACATCATGTCCCTTCTGACAATGCAAACATGTAGGCTTTTCACCCTCTTTCTTAACAGTAGCCATCTTCGTTTTCCCCTTATCTTTACCTTTTGATTTGCTGTCAAATTTAAATGACTTCTTCACAAAAGTATCATTAGCATGCTTACCCCTGGCTTCTAAATGGGTAGCTTGAACACATACATCATCCAAATTACTAGGATTAAACATCAACAAAGTATGCTTCAAATAAGAATGCATGCCACCAATGTACTTAAGAAGAGTTACCTGTGTATCTAATGAAACATTCAATGCAATAGCCCTCTTTCTGAATTCATGAGTATAATCTTGAATGCTTTGTCCTTTAGCTTGTCTAAACATTTGCCAATTCATGGTTAATTGCTGCATGTGACCTAAAAGATCAAATTGCTTCCTCAATACTTCAATGAATTCATTCCAAACTGAAATAATTTTACCATTCTTTCGAAGATCTTGCTGAATATTGCTCTCCCACCAATTAAGAGCCATTCCACTCATTCTCAAAGTGGCCAATTGGATTCTGGAAGGGTCATCATTAATGCCCTGCACCCTGCAATATACTTCAAGCTGCTTGATCCAATTGTCTAATTTTTCAGCATCTACATCTCCATTATAAATAGGTAATTCAAATTTTACACCCAATTTGAAATAAGGCATATTAGGACTTGCATTATGAGAAGTATGAGAACAAGAAAAAGTCTGTTTAGTGTCAGGAGGATCACCATCACCTCCTACTCCTTTACACTTTTCTTCCGACTTCACTTCTGCATCTCTGGATGAAGATCCTTCTTCTTTCTTCCTCCTTTCTGCTCGCTCATCGAGTAGAATTTCCATCGTGGCTTTCATTCTCATAAAAGCCTCTAGAAACTCAGTTTCAGAAATGACAGGTTTTTCCCGTTCAGTATGTCCTTCTTCTTCCTCTCGTGGAGAAGACATGGTTCTTGAGAATGTTCTCTTGGAGCCAATCTCAGGATCTCCTTCAACTAATTCTCCTTCACCAAGCTTTAACCTGGACCTAGTAAGCATTCACAAACTTGCACAACAGTCAACCAGCTCTGATACCATAATATGATCCATAGGACCTCAACTTTAGTGCATTAAAAGTTTGTTGTAAAAGAATGCGCGCAACAGGTTAAATTAATGGAACAACATTAACAGAAATTAAATGCTCAGAACAGGAATGAAAAACAAGACTGATAAACAGATGTCAAGCAGAAAACACAGAACCAGAGTCACCAACAGTAATTGATAACGGAGTTCACCCCCTCCACTAGGCTACGTCTTCGGGTCCCTCTCCAATGGGAACCGATCCAATTAATTTAAAAAGGTACAAATGGTTCTGGACTAATCACAGAAAATGGACATTAACAGTAAAGTCTTCAAGACCTCCTCTCTGAAAGTTACAAAACTGGACTTCAACAGACAAAAGAAGCCAAGTATAACTGAGGATAGTCAACTTCAAAAGGAACAACAAAAAATGCTCTCTGAAGCTTCTCATCACAGAGAAAACAGTTGCACTGTGCTCCCAACGAACTGAGTCCCCCCCAATCGTCCTCCTCTATTTAAGCCTCATAAGTAACGGATTTGCCTTCTTTCACACAGCTGTTACCAAGGAGACAAAACGTAAAAGAAATGCGACTGTTCACATCCCTTGCCAAATGCCCACTCGTCATCATAACAGGCTGTTCATCTCCTTAACTGAACCAAAGAACCAAAAGAAAATGTTACCAATGTGTCGGTTCCATTCCCTGATACGTTGCATCCCAACTTTGTACCAACTGCAAAAACCATGATGGAAAATCCCCGCGTGAACGCATGCTGAGTATTTAAATCAGAAGTTTTAGTTATCTGGGCTTCCGCCGTTGCGGAAGAGTGATACGTAACGGGCTCTGATATTTTTTCCTTCGATGATCTCTGTCTCAATCGGTTGTCGGCTGGTTTTCAAGTCGGAACGCATGTTACTTTGGTCTCCGCAGTGGCGGACGGTCAGACGGTAAAGTCTCCCTATTCGAATTTTCAAACCGTAAGTCTTGGGCTTCCACCGTTGCAGCTGCCGGAAGCGTTCTCCTTTATCTATCCGCCATTGCGGCTCCCGAATCGCTCCGACTTTCGATCCCTCTGTCGTCCGTTAAGCTTCCACCGTTGCGGAAGGGAAATGCTTCCGATCCCCGACGTTGCGGACGAGGAAAGGCTTTCGAGCCCCGTCGTTGTAGAAGGGAAAAGTTTTCGATCCCCAACGTTGCGGACGAGGAAAGGCTTCCGAGCCCCACCGTTGCAGAAGAAAATGCTCTTCTGTCCTCCGATCTGCGCGGCTTCTTGGTGTATCCGCCGTCCGATTTCCTTCACGCACGGCTTCTACGAACCATGTACCATATTAGATCGTTAAGGAGGAATAATCCACCAGATCAAGATGGCTCAGTTCACTCAGCACGCTTGGCTCTCTGGTTTCTTAGCTCCGCAAGTTCTTGTAAAGGTTACAATGATAGGGGTTAACTACTTTTTATAGGCGAGGGGCCCCTGAGCTAACTGGTCATAATGATGGATCATCTGACGGAGCACATGGGCTCATACTTCGTCGCCTATACTTGTACATTTGGGTTCCATCATACACTTGTCAGGGCAGTTAAGGGTAATATGGCGGATGGGACCAAAAAGCCCGTCACCCTTCTGCTTGAACTTTCCACTTAATGCTACTGAAGTTTTACTAGTGCCGAATCTTTTTCAAAATTCTCATGCATTTGATGGGACTTCAGTGCCTGCTAGCTATCTGCCACCTCCCGCCAGTTGTCTCTTAGCTAGTTAGCGGAGTTATAGCGCATTTTTTTTTGCTGTGTGCCTCGGCCTTATGGGGCCATGCCGCAGTCATCAAAGTATGGTTTTAAGCGGCTGCCATTGATCATACCTGCAACCAGTGTTCCATCCAGCTTATGTAGTTTTACTGCATCTGCTTTAGTAATGTACGCAACTACATACGGACCTAACCAGTGTGTTTCGAGCTTACCTAGGTGCTTGAGAAACTTGCTGTCATACATTAGAACGAGTCCACCAACTTTCAATTGCTTTGTTCTAATGTGGCGGTCATGCCACGCTTTCTGCCGCTTCTTTTCCACATTTTGATGGAAACCCACAATGAAGCGTTCTTCCTCCATTTGAATCAGCTACGCAAGTATTTCTTCTATAGCACCGGTATCTGTCATCTCTGTTAGCTCGGCACAATGTACTCCATGGGTACGACTGCTTCTTGTCCATAGACTAAACAGAAAGGGGTGTATCTAGTTAGTCATTTGCATGTTGTTCTATAAGCCCATAATACTGCTGAGACTTTCTGGTCCTAGTCATCTCTGCATACATTATAGACCTTGGTTAACGCATTCTCCATATATTATTGAAGGCCTCCATGGTGCCATTTGCTTGAGGATGGTAGGGTGTTGTCTTCTTGTGATGGATTTGTAATTCTGCAGTGAGTTCAACAATTAGCTTATTTACAAAATGCGTACCTTAGTCACTGATAAGGATCTTCGGGAAACCAAACCTTGTGACTACATTTTTGAAATGGAATTTCGCCTCAGTTGCGGTGGTACAATCTTTCACAGCTGTCGCTTATGCCCATATTGTCAATTAATCTATGGCAGTTATAATATATTGCGCACCAGTTCGTTTCCCTGGCGGACTAATAGGACCAACAAAATCCACTGCCCATTTATCAAATACATGCAGTGTAATTTGTGGTGCAAGTGGCATTTCATCACGTCGTGATGGTTTCTCGCTCTTTGACACTTATCGCAATCGCGGCAATATTTCCTTGTATCCATATGTACCGTTGGCCACCAGAGTCCCAATTGCAAAATCTTACGTACCGTTTCCTTCCTGGCGTAGTGTCCTCCTGAAACACCTGCATGCGCTTCAGCCATTACCCACTGTCTTTGATGATCAAAGATGCATCTACGTAGTATTTAATCTAGTCCCAACTTATAGAGTTGCCCCGCAATCAACGTGTAGTCCGAGGCCTTGACAACTAGTTGTTTCTTTTTCCATGTTGAATAACCTTCAGGGGCATAGCCTGTATCCAATAAGTGTATAATAGCGTCAAATTCTTTATCGAAGACATCGACAACAAACAATTGCACATCTGGTAGATTATCCTCTAGGCTGGTGGGTTCCTCCCCACTTTCAATGCGTGATAAGTGGTTAGGCCCAACATTCAGTCGGCTTGGCTTCATAATGACTTCAAATTCAAATTCTTGAAATAGGAGGAGCCACCGATAGATCTTTCCCCCCAACACTGGCTTATTGACCAGGTACTTCAGCGCAGAATGATTGGTGAGCATTTTGAAGTGTCCACCAAATAGATAATGTCTAAACTTTTGTAGCGCATAGACCATTGCAAGCCCTTGTCTTTCAGTTGTGGTATAGTTTTTCTCTGTTGTGGATAGTTTCCTGCTTGCGAATGCAATTGGATGGTCAATTGTGCCATCTCCTGGTTGGGTTAATACTATACCCAACGCAACATGCACATGGAATTCCTTTCTCCAATCTAGGGATATTAATATTGGAAAATTAGCCATTTTGTTCTTTAGCTTATCCAGACTCCCCTGACAGATTTTCGTTCCACTCAAATTTGGCATCCTTCTTCAACAGTTTCTCCATTGGGGCGATTATCTCTACGTATCCTCGGATAAATTTTTGATAATATCTTGTATGTCCCAGTGTGGATCTGAGTTGCGTGACCAATGTAGGCAGAGGAAAGTCCAAAATAATTTCCACCTTCATGGGATCGACCAAGATGTCATCGTGGCATACCACATGGCCTAGCAGTACACCAAATGGTGCACAAAATATACATTTTCTCAAATTCAACGCATTTGATACTGGTGACACCTTTCCAGCATCATGTGTAGATTCTCAATATGGTCTCTTACCAAACCAAATACCGTCTAGTCTTCAAAATATACTTCAAGAAACTTATGAATGAAATCTTTAAAAGCAGAAACTACTATTCTAGAAAAATAGCAGAGGCGTTTTTAAGGCCAAAGGGCATTAGCATGTATTGGTATCATCCCCATTCTGTTACAAAGGTTGTTTTGTGGTGGTCCTCATGTGCAATTCTGACTTGATGGTAGCCCGAGAATCCATCTGTGAATGAGTACATTTCTTGTCCGCCAATGCTTTCCAAGACTTCATCTGTAAAAGGTGTTGGGAATGGATCGTGTAAGCAGGCATCGTTTAGCTTCCTAAGGTCGACACAGATTCTGACCTTGCCTGTCGCCTTTTTGTCCTGGATCACTATAGGACTTATCCACTATGATTCTTCAATAGGTTCAATGATTCATGCTTCCAGCATGC
Source organism: Pseudotsuga menziesii (assembly GCA_001517045.1). Taxonomy (NCBI): domain Eukaryota; kingdom Viridiplantae; phylum Streptophyta; class Pinopsida; order Pinales; family Pinaceae; genus Pseudotsuga; species Pseudotsuga menziesii. The sequence continues at coordinate 447,856 of LPNX010362028.1, read as the reverse complement.
ACTCGAGTTCTGCTTTCACATTTTCTTTACAGCGCGAATTTAGTCTGTAGGGGCGTTGTTTTATCAGTCTTGCATCGGGTTTGAGTGGAATTTTCATTTCACCCAAATCTCCTACTATTCCCTTCATTTCCTTGAAGTTCATCGGAAATAGGTCTTGGAACTCATGTAATAGATCAATGATTTTGGCTATTGTCTCTTTGTCCCAATAGTCTCCAATGTTAGCAAATTTCGGATTGTTTTCCGATCCAATGTTAAATTTCTTGATCTTTAGCGGCTTGATGAACTGTTCACTGGAAATGCTGCTTCCTTCTACTTCGCACAATCCTTCCGACTCCGGAATATTGATGTTAGTCGGATCTTCCTCTGGGTCTCTAGAGAGGTTATAGCAGGTCATCCAGTGCTGGACTATCTCACAACACAGGTTGGAATGTGCAGTGCAAGGCTGAGAATATGCAACCTCTAGCGGGATCTCAGTGAATATCTTCTCCTCAATGATCTTTAGCACAATATAAATTGTTGGTTGCTCGTTTGCGAACTGGAATGTGTATGTGAAATTCTGTGCAACCTTTTCCAACTCTTTTGTTTCTTGGCGAAGCTCTGTAGATGCGTACCAGCCTCTGGGTGTCATCTCAAGAGTATGGATGAAGTGGTGGACCCATTCCTGGCGCGAGTAGTTTGAGAATGTTGCGGAACACTGCTCTAAGTATTCGACAGGGTCCGATTATCCAGTATACCTTTGTGCCACAGTTGCGACCTCATCTCCGAACCATACTTCTAGAAACCGTCTACATTGTAGCCATTCAGTTATTGAGCTTTTGTGCATACCCCAGCATCGTGCGGGCATAGATTTTAGGGCAAAATCCAGCGTAGATAGCCGCTGTGGCTTTGTTACTAATTCTTCAGACTCAGTCAAGAATGTTGCCAAGTTAGGTAGTCCTTCATATGTGGGTAGCAGCCGCGACTGAGTTCCTACTCATCGAACAGACTTAGTTATCCGGGCACATGTCCTTGTGGACACTTCATGTAATCGGTTTTTCCAGTTCTCAAGTGCTTCCCCTAAGTCCGATGTACATGAACTCGAGCATCTCCAGCTCAGGTTACCATCCACAGTAAGATTGATGTACTCCTCCTTAAGGGCAGTGACAATATAGATGTTGTCGAGGTGATCACCTTGCCCTTCGTTGAACACCGGTTCAATGTATCTCTGTCCTTCTAGCAGGACGAGGGGCACAACCACCCTCATCTCACCATCCCCAAACGATAGGGTCCTTCTTTTGAAGTTTATGATAGTTTGATTTTCCATTGCCCAATCAATTCCCAACATCGCGAGATAGGGGTTAGTATCGTCTACTATATTGATGACCTCGAAGTCGGCAAAAGTGCGCAATCCTTCAATATCCACTTGGACCTGACTTAGTCTACCAATAGGCAAGACCTTTTCCTGATTAGCAAGTCTTAATTGAATTGGGGACCATTCTAGGGGTGGATTTCCCATTATTTCCCATGTTTGGCATGTTAGGATGTTAACATCAGATCCCAGGTCAAGGATGATATAGTCCATGTCGTAATCGTTGATTTGTGCTGACATCCTGAGCTCACGTCCTGTTTTGAACTTCAGCTTGACACTATTAACCTTCTTTCCCGGTGGGTCTTTCTCTGAAAGCATTTCAATAAGCACTCCCAACTCTGCAAGTGCATCCTTGTCTTGAATTAGCGCTAAACAACTTGACAGGAACAGTTTGAGCTTACTAACCTTATCTGCACTTTTGTTCGCAGTTTGTTGTTCGAATATATTTTGGAATCGTTCAGGCATATCTTTTACTTGGCCTGAGGTGGATGGTTGTTCCGTTCCTATGAACTCTGGGCATACATCCATGAATATCCGCTTCTGTTCTTGGACATTAAGTGGTGCCTTCTTCTGCACGACATCTTGCACCTGCGGTTGAGCTTGTGTCGCAGGTTCTGTCTACGTAGCTTGGTCCGCACCTGTCGCAGCACCTCCCCTTGTTACCACTGCTACATTTGGTTCTCGTGGTTCGACGACTATGATTTGTATGTTGACATTAGCATTCGAGTTGGGAGCATTTGACATAGGATTTGGTACAGGGTTTGGTGCTGGGTTAGTTTCTCTAACCGTCTGGGCTTTCCATTGAGCGATGAGTGGTGGACATTGCTCCACATTGTGCTCTTGTTTGCAATATGAGCAAGTCTTCGCAGGTTCAGGGCAGTCCCTAGCATAATGGCCCGGTACTCCACAATTGTAACATACTACTGACCCTCTCCCTTGGCCAAATCCTCCTCCTCCTCAACCCTTGTAATTTCCATCCCCCCTTAGCTGAAGTTGAGGTGGTTATAGCAGGTATTGCGGTTGCTGGTATTGCTGTTGGTACAAGTTATATGGGGCCATATTCTGAAACTGTGGTGCCATCTGAAATTGTTGTGCAGGTGGAAACTGAGGCGCAACCTTTTCAATCTTTATTTGCTCCTCATTCTTCATTACATATGCATCTACCATTTTCTCTCTCATGAGTTGGTAGGCCCTACAATCTTTTTCATCATGGCCTACGGATTTACAAAATTTACAATACAAATTGGCTGGTGTACATACCGTCTTTTGCATGAACATGCAATCTATGTCACGGTGTCCTCTTGTTTGGCAGATATTGCACCAGGGAAACCCTTGGGCACTCAATGTGTTTGACACACCGAACGAGATGTAGTTCATATAGGCCGGGCATTCATCTTTGGTATGTCCATTGGTTTGGCATCGCGTACACCAGAGATCTTCATGTACTTCTTTTCCTCTTTTTATGTCTTGGAGTTTAATAGTCAGATTAGCCAATTGTGACTGAATCTGTATCATTCCTGCGGCACCATCTCCAATAGGTGAAGCTTCTAGCTTCATTGCTAACTCCAACGCCTCCGTCTGCATTGCAATCTTTTGTTGCATGAGTGGTCCTCTTATATGTGGCAATAGTGCAACAATAAACCACTCTTTATGCTACACGTTCGACATCTGGAAGCTGACCTTGGCCATCAGTGTTTTGAACCACTGGTCAAAGTCCCATACTATTTTTGCTGGAGCCTACTTAATCTACTTGATCTCAATAATATATTGGGACTCATATTGGGGCTTTCTGAACTCTGAGATCATTGCTTGTCAAATCTCCTCAAGAGTCTTTTGTGGTGTCCCGATTGGTACAGCACAAAATTTCATGAACCAATCTAGGGCGCAACCCCTTAAGGTCGTGATCATTTGTGCCTTCTTTATATCTGCATTATGGACTAAACGTACCATCCAGACAACTTCACAAAGGAACCAATGATGTTCTAGGTCTTCCGTTCCATTCCCATTAAAGGTAGGTAATCTAATGTGTGTCCCCGCCATTAGGGTGGTGATGGGATTGTTCACTGGATTCCCTGGATTTACCGGATTTACTGGGATCGCTGATGGGATTCCTTGCGCACCAGTCCTGACACTAGGACTGCTAGTGTTCATAAGTGGTTTAGGTGAGGAACTTCTAGGTCTCACTTCAGGGGATCTTTCTGGAATGTCGTAGTCACATCCTATCCTCAACAATTCTGCAGACTCTCCCGACTCTGCTCTCTCAGAAATCTGACTATACTCCTCCTCTTCGTCGCAGGACCCTTCGTCTAGGTGTGACTCACATCCATATTCACCCTCCCTGGGCAGGCTATAGGCCCTCCTGCCTCTTGCTACCTTTCTCCTCTTTCCTGATTGGAACCTCCTTCCGCTTCTCAAGAATCCAATGTCCAACTCATCCTCAAAACTTCAGTGGAACATTTCTTCTTACTACCTTCCATTTTACTCCTAACTCTTACAAAGCATATCCCCTTCATAGACTACGTGACTCAATCGCTGAGATTGGTTACCTCATGAACCAACTGGTCGCTCGACTCAACAGTCTCCCTTCTTTGGAAATTGGTCTGCTTAGTCGCCAATCTTAATAACCATTCATGCAGTAAAATGGGGAACTCAGCAAAGAGGATCTCATGAATATCAGAGTACATATATTAATCTATCCATTTCTCTGCGCTCAACCGTGTTCCTGTGCGAATGCCAGCGTTTTAGAATCCATCCAATCTTCTATCTCCTTTTTTGTTGGGTGTCACAACATTTCCCTTGATTTTATCAATAGGGTCTCGAGAACAGAACCATTTGTTGGCCACTTTTCCTAACTCATGTGACCCAGGTTCTGCACAGCCCGTTAACCCAACAAATACCTGAGATATCGGCCCGATAGAGCAAGCCCCGTCGGCAACAGCTGCGAAGCAGGTGTAGCCTCACCCGAGATATCTCTTCGATGGGTAACTACCGGAACCATGTTTCCGCGATTGTCGAAGTATTATAGTCCCTTGGCTTGCAACCAAGGAGCTCAACGAAGGCAACATGATGGCTGGACAGAGGAGTCGGTCTTGCGCGACCGAGCACAAATACATGTCATCACGCGCGACTTGACCTTCCTTTCCACCTTGCAACTGGCGCAACTTATGCGGCGCAGCTGACTCATACCAATCGGACCTATGACTCAAATCGTGACTCAAGACAGAAGCATACAGGCTGATATATACATGTTCATTTCAGTGATGCCTTTGCAATCATTCATCTACTGATTATAGGATAACATCAGGGATTTAAGCAACATTTAGAATTATACAGAAAGCAAATAACAACCATTCATATAAACATCCACCACATCAATCATTCATTCGAACGCAAGAGATAACGTGGAAACCCATCTGGGAAAAACCACCAAGGTGCTCTTCATCTGGCATGCTAAAAGGATACAACACCTTGCAGTCTACAGGATGCAGACTGATCTTAAGATATGTCTTTGAGACTCAGACTTATGGTTCTCATGCTCTCTGGTTTGCTCTTCTACCCTACATCTACTCCTAGCGGTCCGCGCACACAGCAGCCGGATCCATGGCTCAATAGCCCCCTCTATTGCTACCAGACTCTTCCTGGGTCTCCTCTTCTCTGATCTCTACAACATTACAACAAAAGTGGCATCCTTCACCATGGATTACCACTGAACAGGCAAACAATTACTGGAGAAATGACCTAAAACATAATCACAATCAATAATAAGCAACTAAAATCCACTAAAATCCAACCCTCTAACTATTGTATCCCTCCTATTTATACTATTTTACATGACCATGCAGGGCCGACTGCATACCGGCAGTCTGTTCACTGTCACCATCAGCCACCCCTCAGGCTACATCTGTGGCAATCATGACTTGACACGAGGCATTATCGGCCTGACTTACAAATATCCTCTCATATGTGCGTAGTTGCAGGCTTACACTGCCATAAACGACCATGCTCTGGATTCTACACCTGTCGCTTTTCGGCCGTTATCATTTGCGCGCTTCTGCGCTTGCCTTTCCTTCACCACGCACCTCTCTATTCTACCTGCGCGGGTCCTTTTCTTCCTTCGCGATCTTCCTTTGTTTCTGTCTTGCGCACGACGCATCTTTTTTGCTTGCACGCGTGAGCTTGTTCCTTGTGCTCCTTTCCCAGGCCAACACTTATAATTAACACCTATTTAATCTTATGGTTACTCTTCTCTACTATTATAAGCTTATGATTAATCCCATGATGATGGGTGGAGTGTGCACTCGAAGCGTTGAGAACTTTCAAAACTTAAACATGGTTTACATCCAAAAACTTCCATGATAATTATGAGCAACTGTGAAAATCTACACTCCTAGAATCTTCCTTATCCAAGAGATGATGGATTTTGGAAAAGTATTCTTGGCAAAGTGTAGAATTGTATAGATGATCATCAACATGCTCACCAACTCTTAGTGTTGATGTTCAAGAAGTGTTGAGATTCTATTAGAGTATGAAGATTCAACTATTGAGCAATTTCTAACAGATCACCGAAGAAAGACATCAAAGTGAAAGATTTTTATGGTATGAAAATCACTTATATCGTCCTTCAAGGGAAACAAATTAAAGTCTAACATTGGTTGATAGAGTATGAATAATTTGACCATGGAAACCTAATACATAGTACCGACAAAGAGGCTATGCCCCAAAGTCCCATATGAAAATCCATAACCAATACTATGAGCTACCAACCCAATATCATAGCCAATGATGGATTACTAAGGTGTTAAATTATATTTGTATAAATACAATGTTTTGAATAATTGCTATGTGTAAGATTTCTTAAAGTACTAATGTAATGCTATTCTTTAGTTGCATATGCCTTAGTATAAAATAAAGAGGAGTTAATTCTAGGTGGGGGTGCTTTTACCATAATTACTTTTAGAAGCTTCCACTCAATTGTTTGATGTTATTTCAACTTGTCAATGTTGATGTGGTTGTTTTAGAGCATGTCGATATTCTTAGAGCAAGTGGTATTTGAGTAATATGTGCCGTGTGAACTAGGTTACAAACACTTATGATGTCAGACTTGATCTAATCTACAATTATGGAAACATCTATAATGCATATCTACAATTGATTAAATTTGATGTTTTATAAGTTTAGTTTGTTGATATTAGTATCCCCTTTAATTTAAGAAAATTAAATTCTATGCCAAAGATCTCATTGAACATATTGTAAATTGTCTCAAAACTTTAGTTAGAAAAATAAATACGGTTTCCCAAAGGGGTTGGATCTATTGGTGAGAAGCGAGGAGTTTTTCACCAACGGACATGGTTCCTAGAGCCATGGAGTCACGTTGGGGTAGTGTTTGAACGTTTGGTGCACCCAAACATATTATATTACATGATCTTGTGATCCATGTAAACATAAGTGGATCAAAGCCAAACCTACATGCCCTTTGATTTTTAATTCAAAGGAGTTGGATTCATTGGTAAGGAGTGAGGAGTTTTTCACCAACGGGCAAGACTAAATTCCCATGAAGGCTTTTCCTATAACAATGAGGTCACCTTAAGGTAGTGGTCAAACATGTGGTTCCAACCAAAGAGATCATATTTAATGATCTTATGATCTATGCACACATAAGTGCATCAAATCCCAGCCCACGTCCTTCAATAAAATAGGCCCAAAGGATTTGGATCCATTGGTCAAGAGTGAGTAGTTTTTCACTAGTGGGCAAACTTCAATTCCTGCATGGGGTTGCCTTGACGTAGTGGTCCAATGTGTGGTTGCACCCAAAGAGATTATATTAAATAACCTTGTGACCTATGCACAGATAAATGGATCTAATCCCACTCAAAGTTTTAAATCTCAGTCAACTCAAACTCAAACTCATCTGAGTTGATTGAGTTGACCATCAAACGAGTTGACTTGGCCTCCAAACTGGATTGGGTGACTGGTTCGGCACTGAAGATATCAAATTAGTCGAGTCTTGACTTGCACCAACATAGTTGATTGTGTCAACACGTATGGGGGCCATTGACAAAAAAACCTCTGAATTTTGATTTTTTTTTCTTTTTCTTCTTAATCTAACCCTAACCCTGAAGCTAGAAGATGACCCCCCCTCTATTTGCCTCACACTTCTCTCACAACTTGTTTATGAGCAATTGTAAATGACCTTGAGGAGTTCGAGCTTGATCCAAATGATGATGCCATTGCCTATGCCATTGCTAGTCTTGATATTAGTTCTACTTCTAGTTCTAGTAGCGGTGATGAGTTTGATGATTGATCATGTTGATTAATGACATGTATGATGTAGTGGCATCATAGCATGTTGTTTTTTGGACTCTAGAAGCCATTTAGGCCTCATTGAATGCATTTTTGTTCTAGATATGTATTGCACAATACACTTTGTGCCATTTTCATATATTCACCTTTATATGGTATATAAATGATGGTATATACATGAGTAGACTTTGAATATTTTGTCTCTAATGTTTTGGAATCTTTAAAATATTGTTTTTCTTTAAACCGAGTCATTAAATTCAAATCGGCCGAGTCATTACGGATTCCAAGTCCAAGTTGACCCTTGATCAATTCTCAGTTCGAGTCTGAATCCGATTCCGAGTTTTAAAACATTGAGCCCACCTCCATGTCCTTCAATTATTTTTTTTGTCAATTTGGTCTAGCTTGGGTGGTTAGGGAGGAAAAAAGTTATTATCCTCAAAACTTGGGTTCAAATCCCAGCAATAACATTTTTTGCTCTTTGTGACGCAATTGTTGTCGAGGCTGAGAGCCATGAGAAATATGAAATATTCTCTCACTTGCAACCACAAGGGTGGGATAAATAGTTACATGTAAAAGAAAAATGCATACATAAATTTTTTCTCCCTTTTGAGTATGCATAATAATATTTTTCTTGCCTTTTTTAATATAATTTCAGACATTCAAATCCCACCAATAACATTTTTTGCTCTTTGTGACCCAATTGTTGTTGAGGCTGAGAGTCATGAGAAATATGAAATATTCTCGCACTTGCAACCACAAGGGTGGGATAAATAGTTACATGTAAAAAAAAAATGCATACATAAATTTTTTTTCCCTTTTGAGTATGCATAATAATATTTTTCTTGCCTTTTTTAATATAATTTCAAACAATCTGAATCTTCATAAATGGGACAAGCCAAAACCTTTAAAGTCAAAATTCCCATCAATCAGGTGGAACTATTACTTCCAACAAAATTCATATCAGATTTGGGGAAGAATATTGGACAGAAAAAGGTTGAGATTGTCCACTTATCAACTTACTCCCTGAAAACACCTAAGCAAGTTACATCTAAAAGAATTTTGACACTATGTCCAACAGTGAAAGTTTGCGATCCAATATATTATGTTTTTCACTATGTAATTATGTGCCTTCTTACAGCAGTGGGAATAGAAAATTAAAATTGTAAAATGGCAAGTGTGTAGCTGTTTATTAACAGTCAAGAGAACATGATTGTAAAATATTTATGAGAAAAAAACAGAGTACCATCACCGCAATCCTTAGAAGGTCTGATGATTCTACTCTGAATTCATGTGTGGTGAAGGTGTCATTCAATGCCATGGGAGCTCCCATCTTCTATATAAGTCTTTGAATCTCTGAAGTGCACTTTGCCCCACACCAGTCCTTACAAGGCTGCTAAAGATCTTTGTAAAGCCTACGCCAATGATCAAGAAGGTAGCCATCATTGACTTACTTACAATTCTTTTATGAACCTTCCTTAAAAGTCAAAATGGATCTAACTAGTCTGGAAAATCTTGGAATCCAGTAGCAAATCAAGTCCCTGATCACTCCCTTGAATTCATCCTACAAAGTTCTCCTGACGCCACTGTAAGTAAGCCGTTTCCTACCAAACCACTCTGCAATTACTTGGAGAAAACCAGACTGTATGCTAAAGTTCTCTATAGTGTGTAGCCTTAAGTAAACCCTGAGATTAGCGCATAATGATGGTTGAAATGATCCAGTATAGTGATATCCTATTGCAAAACACTCAGATTGAGCCAAAACAGAAAAATGCACAAGTGAGAAAGGGTAGAATTCAATAAAGTACATAGAAAAATATCAGTTAAATTATCAGATCCCCACGGTCCTACTACCAATTTGAAGGACGAGGACAGGCACCAGAGGCACTCTCTCTCCTGAATCACAAATGATTGCAGTTCTTGGATTTTCAAAATATTCCCTTTGCACTATGACTTGCACTTGAAAAAGAAATACAAATTCCCTTAAACAAAATCAATCAAACATTTGAAATAGAATACAGTATACATGAATGGCTTTCATGAGAAAAATGCCACAAGCAACAGTGTCTTGACCTCACTATTCAGCCACAACTGAATCTTCTTGTGCTTACTCTAATCACAGACTCATTCCTTTCGCCGGAGATTCCTGAGATAAATGCCATCTCTGTAGAAATGGACAAGGAATAAACATCCACTGGGATATGTTGGATTGCATGACTGGATCACCTTTGTTTCAATTTCATTAGACTGCAGGTGGAGGTATTTCTCCAAAGAACTCTGGAGAATTTGATTTTGATTAAACAATGAATTGCTCTCTGGATATAATTAACAATTCCTCCCATTATGGCTTTTGTAAAAAATCGAAGTCATCAAGACTTTCCCTTAATATCGATATTTGACCATCTTTAATCATCACATCCTCATCAAGTTTTTCTACTTTCTTTTTGAATGCTTCAACTTCTGTATTTAATCTCATGATTTCCCAGCCGAGTTGTTCTGATTCTTCCCGCATCATATCCCTCTCTTTTGAAACATTGTCCAGATTCTCCCTTAGGGCTGCTACTTCTTTTAAAGATTGTTCCAAGTCAGCTTCTAAACCAATGACCCTTTCCTCCTTTCCTCTTAGCTGTTTGTACAAGAAGTCATAAAATAACAATAGTTTAGGTTCAGCATAGGAAACTAAGAGATGAAAGCAAATACTGCTTGGACCAATCAATGGCGAATGAACCTAAACTTCACCGAGGAAAAGGCACACCTGAAATTCTAAATCTGCCATCTTGTGGCTTGCACTACCAAGAAGATTCTGAAGCCTTGCAATCTCAGTCTTCGCAAGCTCCCGACTCCTTATCAATGTTGCAATTTCCTTTTGCAGCTGTTCCATTTCAACCTCTCTTGAACACAGATTTTCTCGTAGAAGCCTGGAAATTAAAGTTTCAGCTTTAAGCTCATCTTGCAGTACAATGAAGTGCTCCCTGACCTATAATACCAGTAAAGCGTAGTGAGATTACAGGGCAGAAAAAATGGCATATTGGCATCATTATTAATATTCCACACTCATGTACATTGCCTACACCTACTAGTTAATCAATTATGTATGAACTCAGAGCACAAATAATAGACCACATTTGAGTTATCAAAAAAATCAAAAAATCAACTTTATGTCTTTTTGCTTTTAAAGTTTCAATGTTCCATTCATGTTGCTCTAGATGAATTCCAACTTTAGTTCGAAATACTGACATAGTTAACTACTCAATAGAAAAGTCTATTACAGTTTCGAGTCTCAGTCCAATATTGCAATTGAATCCACTATGACCCTCAAACCAAATATTTAACAAAAGAAATAGAAACTAAAAATAAAGAAGCATAGCAACAATGCAAGGAGAATATTCATTTGTGCCACTGCTAATAATGCCCTAAAACACTAGACTGGAAATACTGAATGATTGTTATAGAAAAAGAATAAATTTAAGACAACTGTGGTTACCTCTGGAGACCAATCCTCTGATTGCCAAGCTTCTGTCTTCTCCATGTCTTGTCTGAGGACATTGTTGCAAGTAATAAGGGTTTTCTCTTTCAAAACACCCTTTACCATATGGACACTTTTCTTGAAAGCATCAGCCTGGCTCTTTAGTCTTTTTAGATTCATCTCATGTTCAACCATAGCACTGGCTTTTTGTTCCATACCTAGCTCACCTTTTGTTCCTTCTCCTTCATGAGCTTCGAGTGGATTGCTATTGTACATGTTATATTTTCCACTTTGAAGTAGCTTAGCACAAAGCAGACTATACTCATCTAGAATTGACAATGCCTGAGCCTGTAGACCATCAAGCCGAACCCATAGTTCCCGGTCAAGCTTGATTAACCCAAAACCAGTACCTTCATTTCTGCTTCTCAGTCCATCTACAAGGTGAGTACTCTCCTGTCTCAAAGAATCTGTTTGATTCCTGCAGTTTACCAAATCCTTGTGTACAGACTGCTCTGCACCAGCCGCCCTCATCAGCTCCTGTTGGAGTTTTGTGGCATGATCATTCTTTTCCTGTGGTATATCATTAATTTCATCATTGAGTCCTTGCCACAGTCCACTTATAGTCCTTTCCTGATCCTTGCATAACCTTTGCAATCTTACAATTGACTTCTGTAAAGCATGATTTTCCCTTTCTTTTGCATCATAACAACTCTTGATTGACTGTAGGCTATGCTCTGCTTCCTTTGTTTGTTTGTGTGACTCTGTCAGAGATTGTCTTAGCTGTGCAATTTCATTCTCAGCATCCTTTAATCTTGTGTTAAACCCATCCATGTATAGCTCAGACTCTCTCACTTGACTATTTAAATTGGTTCCCTTATTGTTAAAATATGAAACGTCTCTTTGCAAAGCAACATTCTGTTCTGCAAGATCTCGTACTCTATCTCTCAACCGCTTTTCCTCCAACTTGATTTTCTCTAGCCTATTTCCCCATTCACTTGACCTTCTATCCAACTCTTTTTCCAAAGTTGACTGTAAAACATTCTTGTCTTTCTCTACCATCTTCACACGACATTCTATTTCATCCTTTATCAACTTAAGAGTTTCATTTGCAGCAGATCTTTCTGCTATTCTGCTTCGTACTTCACAAGCAACCTCAAGAGCCAAATTTCTTTTTTCTTCGTAAAGCATTTTAACTTTTTGTTGTAATAGCTCTAAATTAATATCTTTCTTTTTAGAAGCCCCTTTTGGGTTTGGACCACCGTATGGTTTTCTGAAGTCCATCTCCTCCAACAGCAACTGAGCTTGTTCCTCTGCTACCCTTACTTTCCTTTCCAACTCTTCGTCCGTATCTATAACCTTTACATAGCCTTCAAGCCACATGTTAAGCCTATCTCTATTCTCTTGCTTTTGTCTCAAACTAGCTAATGGTTTTCTAGTTCTCCCTATTTGAGCAATAGGGTCCAAGGTTCCACACATACTCTCATTAATTATCCTATGATACTCTGAGTTAAGGCCCTGACTTCTTGGAGGAGAGTCCTCAAACAATTTCAATGAGGATGATTCTTCTTCAGTGGAACAACTATGGGGATCTACAAAATCAGAAGCTGTTAGGGAAACTTCTGTGACAACCCCAACTCTGTATTCATCTTCGGCATTAGTTTCCCAATCAAAAGACTTCTTGATGTCAAGATTATCCACCTTGGTTAGATGAGATTTAGAATTTCCATTCAACGTTTTAAATAAACTCTCTGCAACTGTTCGGGCACTTTTACACCTAAAGGAAAACCTGTCAGTGACAGAATCCCCCGTAGATAAAACAGAGCCTTTCATGGATGCAGAAAGTGCAGATGAGCCAGGCTCCTCCAACGAAGTTTTTTCAGCCAAATTTGGAAAACTACTGTAGGAATCATTCAACTTGACTGATTGAGATTTTATCAGTCTTGTGGCATGCACCACTTCCGTGGAAACCTTTTCAAAAGGTATTGGAGTACTTTCTCGTGGCTTATCAAAAATGAATTTATCATCTTCCACTTCTTTTTCTAAAGAAAGCTCAAATAACCTTTCAGAAACCATTGGTGTTTGGAGAGAGTTGCATTCTGCAGACACTGGAATTTGCACTTTATTTGTTTCTCCCAGGCGGCTCTTTGGTACACTGACAGATCTCTTTGTCCACTGTATTTTTGTCATTTTGTTTGCATGTTTCTTCCATCTATCTTCAATTTCACTATTAGAAATCACTGCACTGCAAAGACATCAGATATATTCAACAATTATTTACCTGCTCCAAAAAATATAGAAAATTCTTTTGATAAATAAAAACTCGACTGCCTGAAGCATGCAGTTTTCTATAAATTAAGCATGCTAGCATAGCTGCATAACGACAAATCAAAGCAGATGGAATTTCAAGGTACTGGTTAAAACAAATGCTTGAGCAGTATTAAACCTTCCACATTCAATGAAGTTTATGTTGAACCCTAAAAACTATAGAAAAAGTAAACACATGAAGAAAAAATCAGAAGTTTCTCCAGCATATCCTTACTGATTGAAACCGTGCATTATGCATTCAAGGGACCTTAAACATCATTGTTTAATCAGGTCTCTGTTTCAATTTGTCTTTCGAGTTTGATTTAAGAGAAGAGGTCATATAGACCAGGTCTCGAAGGACCTTAAAAACAAAGAAAGCAAGGAAACCAACAAACAAACATATTGTCAAATATATACCAAATCCTTGGACAAATACCTATGCAATCAACAGTCATAAGAGTGATAAGACACAAGAAATTATAAACTATTCCAACACCACAGCTCTACTCAGGGACAATTGAAGGCTTCCAAAGTACTTACACAGGTGCAGGTTGAAACCCTGGTGTTAAAATATCCCCACTGACCGTTGAAGGCTTTCCGGCATCAATAAAGTAGTTTAAACTTCTTTGAGTTGAAGAGGTAGAGAAAATTGATGATGAAGATGATGACGATGGCCTGCTACGTTTTTTATGCACAATTTCCTCTGCAACGTCATGTCTGGGAGTGATCCTTGGTCTGTTATCTCTAGCAAAAGGAAAATTCTCCTCTCCACATGGCGGAGGTCTCACAGGAGACAAATGATCTCGCCTCAGCCGTGCTCCCAATGAGTTTTCCTTCAACCCTTTCAGGTTATCCCTGCCTTTTATGTCCCTCGCGACCGAATCATCCTTGCAATTGCAAGAATTGTGATGTTGTTTAGGTTGCCCTGTATCTTTCTGCACGGACTCAGCGGTTGAATTTGGCACTATGCAATTACTTGAAGAAGATACCGGTTTCAGCGGGAAAATCTTCCGCATTATTAATATCAATTATGTTTTTCCAGAAGTTACAGGCTCGATGAATCTGTGCACAAGAAATGGTCGAATTTGTGTTATTCAAACTATTGAACAGAGCTTTAGGATGAATCCTCAATTTTAAAACTCGCAGAAAGTAGCCGTTAATTTGATAAGTCCAGGCCAAGTTCACCCCGCAAATTTCGTAAACGAGAATCACAACCGACCTGGACAAAGTTGAATTGCACAAACACCGTGGCAAATAATTTTGAAGTTTTACAAAATGTGCAATTCCGAACTAAATAAAAACTTAAAGAAGAAGTAGAACGAAACTTCCGGTTTCTCGTGAAGACTAAATTAAAAGATATTTAGGAAATTAACCGGAAATTCGGCAAGTGCGGTGGTAAGCAACCGCCAGTTGAAAACGTCTACAAATTTCGTTCGAAATAACGAGAAATCAGTAAGAACGTTTAAAGACAGACAAATCCACGTTCGGATGGCCGTAAACTTTCCAAAATCAGAGAAATTCAGTTGTATGGAAAAAACGCGAATTGTCCATATAATCGGAGACGACATTACAAAAATCATCAAATTCGCAGTCTATATATCCAGTAAATCTATTAAATATCAGAATGAATACTCAGATTCGAAAGCAAGCAATAAAACAGAATTACTTTTTCCAACTTTCTAAACAATTTAGAAACTGTATCATGACCTTTCAACGGCTCTAATGTTTACTGCTAAACTCATCTAAGCGCAGAACTGCTAGAAATATTCCACTTTAAAGTAAATCTTCAGAATCTCCATCTCAGATTCATCTAACCAAATGTTTTAAAGTATGTTAAACTGATGAAAATTCAAAATAGTAATCAATTTACCGTTCTGCCGGCTTCAAGCCTTGATTTCTTGCAAGCAATTACATCCACAGAACTGAAGAACACGAATAGAAGCTCGAAATGAGCCAAGACATTCCAAAGAAAAGAGAATTTAAAGGAAAAGAATAGGTCAAACAAATAGAAGTCGCAGAGAACCATGAAAATGCCCTCAGATACGTGCTTTCGCTGCACAAAATCAGCATACGACCTTCTGCCTGCGATTTAAAATCTGCTCTGCCTCCGCATACACTTCTACATACATAATTTTGCCCGTCTTGAATTCAATTTTCCTGTTTAACGGTTTTATTTCAAGATTTCGTGGTTTTCTATGAAGGTCTGCCGGTTTTCTTCGGCATTTGCTTTTCGGATATATTTTCTGATTTTTCCGGCTTCGTTGGGTGGAATTCTTCGTCTTCAGTTGCCTCTCTGCCTAGGATGCTGCTTCTCTCCATCCATTCCCTTCCATGCGTGCACACATACATATACATACATCATCATCTGTACACGAAATCCACCAAAATAGATAATAAAAATAAAAATTGAATTTATTGCTCTGCTTTGACGCCGATAACGGGGTTAGTGCCTCTGACCCCGCAAGACTTGTCGCTTACAGTTAGGGAGATGTTCTAGAGGAGAAACATAATAATTTTATGTATAGATAGATAGTTCTATATATAGTTTCTCCTACTCTGATAACTTTTAGCTACCAATGCATTTAATCAGTTGTTCATAGTGGGATGGGAGTTTTACTCCAACTTGCTTAAGGTTCGTTCCGGGTTCCAACCAATTTTTTGGAAAGCTTTTACCTTGGTTGGTCATGCTGGTCTAGTAGAATTCCAAACTGCTTAAACGGTTTAGCAGTGTATTTTTTTATTTGGTATCTTATGTAATTATATAAAAATGAAAAAAATAATTTTCAATAAAATTAGCACATCTACATAATTTGTGGTTGGATCATTCGATATGGATCAAATGGTTAAGAGATAGTTATGGAATAGAAGCCACTTTGAAAATATTAATTTTTTTCTCGTATTTTTCTAGTTAAACCGGTTTAATGTGAGTTATCTATACCTAGCTACATGTTATCACCTACATTTTTAGTGTTATCCATTTATCAACTATCAATTTTTTTTATATTATTTTTCTTTTTATCTCATATTCTTCTAGTTGCCATGAACTATAAGTTATCCATTCATCAACTACCACTTATCCATGCATAGCTACATGTTATCACCTATATTCTTAGTGTTATCCATTTATCAACTATAAATCTCTTTTTTATTATATTTTTTTTCTTTTTATCTCATATTCTTCTAGTCATTTGCCATGAACTATTAGTTATCCATTCATCAACTACGAGTTATCCATGCATTGCTACTAGTTATCCATTCATCAACTAGCCACCAGTTATTGTTTATATTCTTTTTTTTATAATTGTTTATTTTGAATTTTGAACGAATCAATCTTCATATTATAATTGTCTCATCCTTCTTCATAGATGAAAAAACATAGACACTAGTAGTCCACTCGAAATCTCAAATAAAAACTTCTATCCACTTAATTAATATTTTGAAAATATTAAATCACAAAGATATGTGTTTAACAAATTTAAACAAATAAATAATTGTATAAAAAATACAATTTTTAAAATTATCATTTATATATTTATTTTTATATAAAATTAAAGTTACTTTGATTTAATATTTTATTAATTTATATATAATTTTTATTAAAAAATCTTAAATTAATGAAAAATATTTTTTTATTATAAAAAGCATTTATAACATTTTTTAGATTTTTAAATATTTATATATATAAAATAATATTATCAAATTATGTAAATTTAATATACATTTACATGAAATTAAATATAATATATACAAAGCACATTAGTACATTTACATGACATTTGAAATGATTATTTTAAAATTTTAAGACATCAAATTTAATATGTACAAAGCACATTACTACATTTACATGACATTCTGAAATGATTATTTTAAAATTTTAAGATTTTATTTTTTCATAAAAAAATGTAAATTTTAAATAATTTTAAGGTATATATTTGTATTATATTAATGTGGAGTTGAAGTTTATGACTTTCTTATATGAATAAAAAAACATTTACATATATATACAAAATAAATGACAATCTTAAATGAATAATGATAACAAAATGAATTCTACATTTTTGTTATGGTTATATAACTTTGTATTCTCCATTTACATTTGCTAATACAATTCCAATAACTACATCTACAAACTATCATGCTCTTATTATTATATAATTTTGTGTTATAAATATATTCATTTGATAATACACTTCCACTACCACCTTTGCAAACTATCATGCTTGCCTTCAGAAGGATAACAACAGTTATACAACCTCAATTTGTGGTTTTTTTATAACACTACATATTATTTTAAATTATACATTTTTTTATTACATTTTGTCATGTTCTTTAAGAAAAATAAACACTAGTAAGATAAACAATGGAGCATTAAATAAAAAGAGGTGAAATAATAAATTAAGAAAGAAAAATATCTCTAACTATTTACTCTCAAACCTTAACCATCAACACTTAACTTGCAATTGTATTGCCATGAGAAACTATAACTCAAATTGAATGCACTCTCATCTAAATATATGACTTTCACAAGTAAAAAACAATATTTTATATTATACATTATTTACATAAATGAAAAAGAAAACAATTTTTCTTTTCTTTTCTTTTCAATTAATTTATAAAATGTCTAATTACCCCTCTTTCTTATAATAATAAAATATTCACCAAACACAATATCACACATTAATGCCCATTGGATGGCAAACACAATATCAAACATTAATGCCCATTGGATGGCACTTCCTCTAGGCCATACTAGTGCCCATACATGTGCTTATGGATGCCACTCCTTGAATGGTTAGTGGTATGAATAATTTGAATCCATGTGGTTATGGATGCCACTCCTTGTGACATGAATAATTTGAATGCTTTGTTGAATTTCAATGTACTCATTTGTTTAAATTAGCTTTGATATAAGTGCATATAAAGAACATGGCTTCACTTTCTACTCATCATGTGGCCACTTAAAAAGTAATTATAGACATCTAAGGACCTGCAGGGTCAGACTCCACTTTAACTTTTGATAGACCCTACATGGGTCTATGTGGTGTTTCAAAAGGTTACCAACTAAGCACATTTAAATGATGATGAACATTACACTAATTTATTTTAATAAACATACGAATTAAAAACTTAAAATGAAAATGAATGCTCGTTGAATTCCATAACTCTATAATGACTTACAAGTTAGCTTATACCTATCAAATAATCAATAGTAAAAAGTAGCTTTACCGAATGATTTCATTTTTCTTTCGTTGTACCGTTCACCATCTCTCCTGCTCCCAACCAACATATAAATCATTACTCATTGTTTCACCTACCAAGCTCTAATACCATCTCATTCATGACAAATTGTATAACATGTCAAAGTATGTGTGTTTTTTCTTGAGGTTAATATGGTCTCTTTAATCTTCCATTTACTTTATATTAAGATTAAGTCCATAGATACTTTGAGCAAATATTCAAATAGTAATAAATAATAACAATATAGAGTACAGGGAAATGGGTACTCTATTTGCATTTATATGGTATCCACTAGCATCGTTTCAATCATGGCTTCAAGTAGAGGTGTAAAGTCTACTTGTACGGGTTTGTCCAATGCCATAGCATCGTAGGGAACATGCGTGTCAACAAAAATGAGAATATATCATTTCTAATTTATAGAGATATTTGTTCTATGGTAATTTTTTATATGAGATATTTGTTCTATGGTAATTTTTTATATGTGATTGTTTATATAGTTTAAATACATTATGATATCTATGTTTATAGAGTTTGTATACATAGAGGTTTGGTTTGAATATGTATATTTATTTATTATGAAATAGGTTAAATAAATGTGTATATACCAACATAGATCTATCTAAAAAGGGATCTACCAAGTATTGAGAGGGATCAAATATGTCAAGGTGTAAACCTTTTTTTAGAGTGGAAGTGTGTAATCCAATGTTTATGGTTTTAGTTTATCTAATTTATATTGTTATATGTGTGTGTGATTCTAAATAATTTAAATTTAATTTAAGCCGACATGTTATTTTTAATAACATTTTAATTTTTTTTATAAAGTACACGTGTCAACTCTAAGATGAGCACGGAAGGAGTTACACATCTCCACATCTCTACTATACTGGGTTGTAGAAGGCACCTCTTTGGTGCAATAAAAAGGGATCTACCAAGCACCGAGAGGGATCAAATATGTCAAGGTGTAAACCTTTTTTTAGAGTGGAAGTGTTGAGGAAGTGTGTAATCCAATGTTTATGGTTTTAGTTTATCTAATATATATATATGCATGCAATTCTAAATAATTTAAATTTAATTTAAGCGACATGTTATTTTTAATAACATTATTTTTTTATTTTTTATAAAGTACATGTGCTAACTCTAAGATGAGCACGGAAGGAGTTACACATCTCTAATGGGCTGTAGAATGCACCTCTTCAGTGCAATGATAATCGATAATGAGTAATAAATAAAATAATAATAGATCCAATATATTACTTTTAATATTATTATTTATAATTTGAAAATTAATATATATTTATATTTAAAAAATTTTAAAAATTAAATAACGTTTCTATTATTTAAAAAAATATATATAAGAATTTTTTTTCAAACCATATTCTATAATAATATATAGCATATACTATCACTAAATTAGACATACAAGAAAAACATGTAATTTCAAATTGCAATGGAGGGGTCATGGGTGCCAGGGTCAAGCGGTCATCATCAACCCTGAAGGAAATCAGAAAGTAATCATTGCATGAGGTTAGGCAAGATTGCTAATAACGAAGATGAGTCCTTGACACTTATGCAATGGATGCTGATCATGAAACATATTGAAATTTATCAAATTTATGTGATAGAAGACTCCTTGGAAATTATGCGTTACATGGTCCTTCAATCATTGCCACAAGAACTTTAATTGAGCATGATAGTTTATAGACCTTAGCGAATAGAAGTGGTCTTTGAATCCATAGCTTTCTTCCACACAACTATTAAACTCCTTGGCATATAGGATAGCAAAGGAGGCATGTCTCCTATAACCATGAACAATGAGAACAAAAGAAGGGACCTTTTCCAATGCCATCTCTCATGAAATATATCCCAAAAAACAAACATAGTATGGTTTATAACTCAATCTAAAGATGTAGAATGACATAACATTGATAAAAGACAAGTGGCAAGCATTGCAAGTTAGGCTTAACACCATATTAATGACCCTAATTATTTGTGAAGCTCATATCAGTCAATGTAGGTGGTAAATCATTTCAATTATGACAAATGAGACAATTTGAAGCATGTGGTATAAAGCTTGGAACTCTATGGACAACACTCACGCTAGTATTTTCACTTGTATCTTCTTGTTAGTTGCAAAGATTTTGAAAGGGAAACAAAGTCTATGAAATTGTGTATGTCTAAAAGTAGAGCAACATGTTAGAGGTTGGAGGTTCATTGCGACATGAGGTTGTGATGATGGCTAACAACCATGGGCATCTAGATAGGCCTGTTATTTGTGAAAATGCAAAAAATCATTGGGGAATGCGTCTATGTGAAAGGCATCATGATGAAGCACATGAATGCCTATCGGTGTACGTGAGGAAATGGGAGGGTTGGAGGAATAAATGGAATACAAAAATGCAAGGGATACTGAGGTGGTGCAAAAGGAAAATATTAGTTACAAAGGCACAATTAGAGAAGTTTAGAGGAAAGTAGATGCAATTGGAAATTGGCATGGACTGAGAAACAATCTGATACTCAAGGAAGTCGAGGAGAAAATAATAATTTCTTCCATGACATACTCTTGAACTTAGAAATGGAACAAAGGTCTGGGTATGAGAAATTAAGGAAATTAATTTCCTTGATTCTCTCTATCAGTTCTCTTGAAATGAATCAAATGTTGACATGGAAGAAGACACGGTTCAATAAACCACTATGCAAGCATGGTATCGAATTTCAATCAATTGCTTGTCAAAAGATGATAGTAAGAAGAATACCCCAAATGGGCATGGATCCAATAATCTTAGTTTTTTGCATGTATTGCAAGATCATTTTCCTAGCAGGTCAATTTGTATGACTTTATACAAGTGAAGTAACTAGCTCTAGAACTCTTAAAATAACGTAGATAAATAACAATGCTTGTCAAAAGATGTCAGTAAGAAGAATACCCACAATGGGCATAAACCCAATAATCTTTGATTTTTGCATGTATTGCAAGCTCATTTTCCTTTGTTTTTTGAGCTCATTTTCCTAGTAGGTCAATTTGTATGCCTTTATACAAGTCAAATAACTAGATCTAGCTCTAGAACTCTTGGAATAATGCATATAAAAAACAATTTTACTAAAATNTATATATATATATATATATAAATAATAGTAAATAAACAATCTAAAATTTGATTGGCTAAAAACCAATGCATCACAATCTCTTTGCACCAATCATATTTCCACCCAATCTAAAAATTAAAAAAGGAAATACACGACCGTGATCATGCAGAATCTAAATCTAAAAGAAGGGAATATACCTCCTTCATCGTGCATAAGAGGCAAGGAAACAATTATTAATCACTTGAATGGTGGCTCCCCTATGCTATAGAAATATGAAATTCTATAATTGTCCCTATGTAAATGTGAATATCTCATTATAACTTTTAATATCTTACTTGTGAATATCTCATTATAACTTTTAATATCTTACTCGCACCGTTGGATCGAAATCATGATGGTTGTTTGTACACAATGCATGAATTTAAAATTTAAATAAGAGGGTCCTCAATAGATTTATAACAAATTATACATCATTACAATATGTTCTAATGGGTTTGTTTTAAAAAAAATATAAATAATATTTTCAATCCATTTTAGATCACTTTTTTCTCTTTTACAATATGTTCTAATGGGTTTGTTTTAAAAAAAAAATATGAATAATATTTTCTTTTGTTTTAAAAATCTGTTTATGTACATTGTACATCCATTTTTACATCACTTTTTTCTCTTTTATATCTATTTTAAGAGTTAATTTATGTCTCCCATATCACGTAAGAAGTGCGTTATAAATCATGAAAAGATGAATGTTTTTATTTCTTCAAGGATATTTCTACTCGATAAAAAAAACAAGATGATTTACTTAGGATTTAGTGTTGGTTTTGTTATGATTTCAATGATTTTCGTTTTTAAATTATGAACTCCAATAAGAGAGTTCAATTGCATAATGAATTATATCAATAAACCCCCAAAAAACATAATTTGTTAAAATGTTTTTTAACTTTACAGTGGACCCTTAGTATCTTTCCGTCTTCAATTCTTTTTTTTGGGATATTTTTCTAAGCTAAGAACTAGCTTGTGTTGATAGCGTTTGCTCTTTGTTTTAAGCTACTTCAAATTGAATCACAAGAGGAGGAGGTTAATGACAAAAGTGTTGATGATGATTAGGGTTTTCATAATTATTATGAGAGATAATGGATTATGAGCATGGGCCATGGGAGAGAAGGCATGCTTGTAGATGTTATAGATTTTAATAGTCGATGTGTGACTTGAAATAGATTTAAAATATTTTCTTTATCCAAACTTTGTAAATTTAATTTTAGTAATGTTTGAAATATTTTCGTTATCCAAACTTTGTAAATTTAATTTTAATAATGTTTGAATTGGACGGTTCAAAAACTAAAAGCTAAGAAGATGAAACAAATCATCGTGATGCTTGGCCTTCCAAGGTAGCTTTATCACAAAAGGAATGCCTTGTCTAATGATGGGAGAAATGAAAATCAAGGGAATTTGGAAAGAATAGAGTCAATTGCATAAGAGTGAGAGGTTGAAGTGAAGAAACTTGCTCGAAGGTCAAAGGAAGGAGATGTTAAGCATGTGCCTGCATAAGTGAAGCTTTTCCATGAGCCGAGCAATATACAAAAATGTGACAATGAGTAAGAATGCATGAAGACACTTACTAAAAATGCAACTCATCTTTGTAACAACTTACTAGGAAAAATCAAATCCCCACCAAGTATAGTTTTCCCAATTAGGTCTCCAAGGTAAATTTCTATGTCTATGGCCTAAATTATTTGTGGATGTTATGTTCACTATACTCAAAGTAGTTCAGACTTGGTATGTTTAATAGCTTGTGATTTTGTTCTTTTTACTAAATACAGATTGCATTCACTTCTTTTTGTGTTGAAATTGATTGCCATCTCATTAGTGAACAACAAATCAATATCCATTTGGATTTCAAATCAATTTCCTTCATTGGCATAGAATGGTTGTTCATATGTCATAAACCACATGATATAACTATTGCCAAATGGTTTGAGTGATGGGTTAATTAATTGACTAGCTAAAACACTATCTCCCTATTATTTGAATGTTTGTGTAAGTGCATGCTACAACTGTTTACTTTTTTTTCTAGGATAATGAAAATCAGGGGAAACTTTGAAGTACTTCCCATCATCTCGAGGATGGTGCTCAGAGTAAACCCTATAATACTTAGGGCACAAGGCCAAGTCAACACGGGCATGAAGTCATTACAAAGATATTCTCATTCTGAGCTCAACATGTCACTTACTAATCCAGATGGATACTGGTGGCTGCCTACTTGTTCCATTTGTTATCCACTAAGTTGCACTTAAGAGAATTTCTAGTGAGCAGTCAAAGGATTGAACAAATCAATTGTTCATCACATGTGTTACGAGGTCCATCAGGCCAATCAATGGCCTTTTTTTTATAATTTTTTACATGTTCATACCCTGCGGGGAATTTTAATGAATGACTTAGCATGATGAAATTATGTAAAAGGTTTGGCTTTCCTAGGACTTAATCATCAATACTTTACTCTATGGTGTTTTTTCCTTGAGAATTATATATCATTTTTTAATGACTTATATTTTTTGAGTTTTCACCTGCTCCTCCAAAGCTAGAGTAAATGTCTTGGTGGTTAGGAATTAAGAGGTTATTCAAACCTATGTGTCAATGTATATTACCATGATAATCATTGTTTTTTGAGTCATATGAGCATGTTCTAAGTCCACCATAGTTTTTTTTTCTAAATTTCTGGTTTTATTTTCAAGGCTTATTTTTAATTAATTAATTATAAATATTCAAAATGACATAAAAGTGTGGTCTAGGGGCATAATTTTCCATGGGGGTGCTCGTTTTCTAATTCAGAGCACCCACTTAACCCTAGACCCACTTTCCTAAGTTTTTGAGTAATTATTTATCTCCAAAATTAATTATTACTCAAAAATGGTAAAAAGACAAAAAAATGGATAAAGTGAAAAATTTGGCAACCCATAACATAAAAGAAACATGTCGAAAGTAAATTTTATGAGTTGGTAAAGTGAAGTGGAAATATTCCTAAGGTTTCTAAAACACTTTGGAGTGTTTTTATTGGCAAATAAAGGCAAGTCGATTTTGTTAAATCAAGTGGAGCATGTCTCTCAAGAAAAAGATAAAAATAAGTGAGCGAGGAAGAATACCTTGGCGAGATTGCTGAACCGACGATATGACAGAGGTGAGCAACCGATGTTCTGCCTGAGGTTGATCCACTCACCCAGGCGGAACACCCGAGGAGGTTTCCACGAGCAGGTGCAATAGGTCGGGATGCGATTGAGCAGACAATTCAAACAGGTTGACTGGGTAGTGCACCAATGACCAAGGGAGGAGGGCCCGATCCTCCTCCGGTGATCCTGTAGACCCCCACACTTCGAAAATCGATGAATTCAGGAATCTTATAGCGGCTAATGGAAAGAAATCTACGTCTCCAAGGAAACAAAATTTTGTCAAAAATCTTGCAGAGATCCCCTCAGTAGCTCTTCCCATGGATATATCTTGTAAGACAACCATAAACCTTGCCGAAAAACGATTGATGAAAAAGTTCATAGGCCTGTTGTCGTCGCTAAGGGCGATAGAAGCCTAGAGCAAAAGGAACTGGAAACCACTGATCAAGGAGGAAGTAAGTAGATTCTTCATGGGAAAAGGCTTCTTTGTCTTCGTCTTTGAAAGAAAAGAAGACATAACTCATTTTTAGAAACAAACCATACTCCATGGGGCCAAAAGGTCTGTACCTTAACAAATGGACCCCAGACTTTGACCCGTCACAAGATGTCTTGTAACACCCTGGTTTTGACCCTATTTGCATTAAATGTATATGTTGTATATATTGTAATTAATCATGGTGTGGAGCTAAAGGCAAAAATCCCCACCATGGATTATCATTTTTATGTTTTTGCGATTAAATCGATGCCGATGGTATTTTGTGCTAGCCAGGCACGATATAATGTTGGACACCATGTAAATATGCATCTTAATTAAAAATACCCACAACCAGCTATGTCAATGAAACAATAATGAAGAGGGGCATGATTTCCTAAGGATAAGGGTGGGGATGTTTAACCCTTGGGAGCCATTGGGGAACAACCATGTGTCAGAAGATGAAGCCATCTAGCTGCCAACCACCTTTTTGTCTTACTCATCCTTGTCTCATCCACCAACTGAATTATATCCCCATGAGATTGGTTGGGGCAGTTCTTTCCTTGAGGGACGTATGCATGGGCAGCTGCCAGTGATTGGCAGGAATGCCAGTCCTTTGACCACACGCATGCCCAGAGAGGCAGGTCGTATTCAGTTCCTCATGTGGGTAGGAAGAATCCCATTCCACTCTCACGCAGCTGTTTTGTCTTCCTCACATAGAAGAAGCTTGGCCTCAGAAAGATACTGGTGTTCTACATTTTCCCTTTCACAATTTGGGTCTGTGTGGTGATTTTCCTTCACATCGGGGCTGCTCTCATTATTCTACACAGGTTGGGAAAATCGTTGTTGTTTTCTCCACGGATTTTGGGTGCTGTGAGTCTTTTTGTCCACATTAGGGCCATAAACGACTTTGGGATTCAAGTTGCTTAGTTTGAGCCATTTTAACCAATTTCCATACCCGATTTGGCATATGTGGTGTGTTTCCCTTCAAATTACAGAGTTGTGAATTGCTGTGTATTCTGTGGTTGCTGGTCTTTGGACTGCTTGGGAGTGGAATGGAGCCTGAGTGTGCTTGATAAACCTAGTGTGTGCAGGAGCCTCACAGACATAGCTAGAGGGTTGGCTTTCTTCTCTACACCCCCTAAATAGGACTGGAAGGGAAGTCATGGCCGGAGGGACTGTGCAGCAGAGAAGTGGATGATTCCTTGTGTTGGGTGTGTGTGTATGTCTTAGAAGTCATGCTAGCTCTAGTGCAGGTGTGCTTAGCTCTTCAGTGAGCCCACTAGCTTAGCAGCCGGCGTTTCCAGCTCCTGATAGCCCGATAAACACAAATATGTTGGTTTGGCTATGTATTGTTGTGTATCCTTGGCTATGTGTGAGCCTGCTAGTTTCCCCTTATTGCTTGTGGAATCATGCCTAGCTTAGGGGTGGTAGTGTTGCTGAGATATTGGTGAGCACACTGGCCTATGGTTGGGTGGAACGTTGCAGCGAGGAAGCTGATTGCGAGACAAGCTTCTTCTAACATAAGTATTCTTGTGTTTAAATCCTTGCAACTGTGTTTGTTTTATAAATCAATATGAACATGTTAAATGTTGTGAATGAATGAAATTGCTTGCATTGTTTGATAACCATTTAAGCATCTATGTATGCTTTTTATTTCAATGCATTTTATTAAGATGTTCATGGGGCTAGATTGCCCGGTTTAGTTACTGTTAGCCGCATCCTCTCGCCGGTAAAAGGGTGGGGACGTGACATATTGGTATCAGAGCTCTCGGGTTGTAGCAGTGGGCCTTTATGGGCCAAGAAAATCAACTAACAGAGGAGGGGTAACCTCTGATTGAACTCAGGCCAGGAGAGAAATTTTTGAAAATTTCTCTAAGTATGGAGAAATTAGATGACTTTGGCTAAGTCATCTGATATGTTGGATGCCTTCACCGAAAGAGAGCCGCAGCAACGGCTGGATGTTTCCTTTCTTTCTGATGCGACAACTATGAAGGTTGGAGACAAGCTGCAACGGTGGGCAGAAGTCAGGCTTCAAGCCACAACAGCGGGCGAAAGTCGGGATTCGAGTTGCAACGACGGATAGAACTTAAGTTTCTAGCTGCTACGACGGCAGTTGAAGTAGGAAGTTTTACCGACGGTGTTCGACGCGGAAGGAAAAATGTCAAAAATCATCTAATTTTTGGCGGCGGCTGAGGAAGAAAGAACAAGCCAATACACAGCGGATGAAAGTTAAGAAAAGAGCCGATATGTTAATGGGAAAGTGAAGTTCGGAGCCGATGAATGTCGATTGAGTTGAGCCAACGAGCGGTGGGTGAAAACCCAGAAAATTTCCGCAACGACTGTAGATGGAAGTGAAATTTGGAGCCACTATGGCAGATGGAAGTCAACGATCTTTTCGCAATAGTGGAGACTTCAACAGGTTTCTCTCAACTGCGACGGTTGGAAGTTTAAGTTCAAGCTGCAATGGTGGATGGAAATTTGGGTTTGAGCCGATGAACGTCGGGTGAGTGGAGCCGACGAGCATCATGTAAGTCGAGCCGACAAAGCGGGTGGAAAGCCGAGAAGTTTGCCGATGAGCATCGGCTAGGATGAGCCGACGAGCGATGAAAAGAAGAGGAAGTTCGAGCCGGTGTGTAGCGGCAGAAAATTGAAGATCGAGCCGCAACGACGACGGGTGGGAAAGGAAGAAGGAGATGCTACATGGTGGATGAGAAAGAAAGAATCAAGCTGCTACGATGGATGAAAAACAAGGATCGAGTCGCAGTAGCAGGTGAAAGTCTAAATTTTTTTCGATACAGCGGGTGAAAATTTTGCCGAAACAGAGAAATTCAGCAAGGTTTTTCATTGAGATCTGCAGGACTAGAAAGATGAAAAATGGCAACTTGTTTATGCACTAGATTGTGTGAAATCGATGTATGTACAAAAAAATAAAATAAGGGGGCATCCCCCTTGACCCTCATCATCCCCTTCAGATAGTCATTCTTGTGAAAGAAAAATTCTGTGTTTTGGGCAAAGTTGTCAATGTATGATTTTTCCAAGTGAAGGTAAGTAATGTATGATTCATGTGGATGTTTTGCAGCTAACAATCGTGTTTATTAACACATTTTGCAGAATTATAGTCACCTTCAAAAGGGCAGCATTCCATATAGTGCAGATCAGTAAAGTTGGGTTTTGGTTTAGCCATGAGAACCTTCAGCATGAATGATGCACATGATCCCTATGAACATGAGGAAGATGTTATGGGAGAAAACATCCGAGTTGGAAATGGTGAGATAGAGTCTAATGGGAGGAGATTTCAAGAGAATCCCCCAGATTTTGTAGCCACCATGAGAAGCATAAGGGTGGAGATGCAAAGTTACAGGGAAGATAATGAAAGATTGGTTAAGGCTCAAGAGGAGCAGAATCAGCTGAATGCAGCCATGCTGCAAAGTTTGACATACATCTAGAGGCAGATGAACTTTGGGTACCGAACAGTAAGATCGGAAGGTAGTAAGAGAAGTACCAGAAGAAGGAAGAGATCTCCTAGTGGGTCATCTGACTCTGAAAGATCCACTAGCGGTTCAAGTTCTTCATCTCACAAGAATGAGAGGAAGAGGCGTTACTGGAACCATTCACATGATGAATTTAAGAAGGCAAGGCCTCCTACCTTTAATGGTGAGATAAAGAATGGACAAGAAGTTGAAGCTTGGCTTCTTGGGATGAGGAAGTATTTCCAAGTCCAAGACTACTCTGGAAATATGAAGGCTAGGGTAGCCATATTCAATTTGACTAGAAGAGCATCCATATGGTGGGAACACTTCAGGAAGGTAAAGAAGATCAATGAAAGGAATATTGTATGGAAGCAGTTATAGAAGTACTTCAAGCAGAAGTACCTTTTTGACATGTACTATGATGATAAGATCAAGGAATTACATCAGCTGAGGTTAGGACAACAGGCCATGGAAGAATATGGAAATAAGTTCCTGGAACTTTTGAGGTATGTCAGGTACATTAGAGATGAAAAAGTGAAAATCCAGCGTTTCCTGAGTGGGTTGCCTCAGTCTTACAAGGTCTAAATTGAGTTTTATGAGCCTAGAGCTTTGGAAGAAGCAATAAGGAAGGATAAGTATTGCTATGAGCAAAGAAAAGGAAAACCTGATTACCATAGGACATGGAAGGACAAGAAGAATGAGAAGTTTGACCAAAGGAAGAAAGGTTTCAAACCTTCTAACTTTAGGAATCAACAGAAGCAGCCATCCCAAACTGCGAGTAAGCCAGCTGGAGTGGTGGGAGAGAAGCACAGAGAACCACAACAGAACATAGGAACACTCCAATGTTGGAAATGTGGAGGGCCCCACATGCACAGTAATTGTCCACTTGAGAATGAGAATGCAAGCCCAACTTACAACATTCAAGAGGCAGAAACAGTGGGTCAAGTAGCAAGGGTTGTCCCTAGGATTTATGTAGCACTGGAGGACTTCCAAGCAGATCACTAGTCAACTATGGTTGATGTTGCAAGTAATATTGTTGAGCAATCTATTTCTATTTTTATTGAACCTGGTTCTGCTCACAGTTACATTACCCCTAGAGTAGTGGAGATTTGTTCTTTTAAGAAAGTAAAGCATAGAAAATCTTGGTTAGTTCATCTAACCTCTGTAAATAAGAGAAAGGTTAGTGAAGTGGTAGAGAAATTTCCATTAGTCATGAATGTATTGGTCACTTGTGTTGATCTGAATGTTCAACCACTTGGTTCCTATGATGTTCTCATTGGAATGGATTGGTTAGAATCTCACAAGGTAAAGCTTGACTGTTATAATAAGACTTTTGAATGCATGGATGAAGAAGGGAACCCAAGAGTTGTGAAAGGCATTCCAAAGGTGATTTCAGAAAGACAGGTTTCAAAAATGCAGTTGAAGAAGTTCTGTAGGAAAGGTTTTTAGTTGTATGCAGCTCATATTTTCGAGGCAACAAAGGATGAAACTCCTAGGTTGGAGGACTTTCATGTGTTGCAGGAATTCAGGGATGTGTTTCTTGATGAGATTCCAGGGCTTCCTCCAAAGAGGGACATTGATTTCACAATTCAAACTTGTGCCAGGAGCAGCACCAGTTTCCAAGACACCCTACAGGATGAGTACACTAGAAATGCTAGAGCTGAAGATGCAACTGCAAGAGTTGTTGGAGAAGAAGTATATCAGGCCAAGTGTGTCTCCTTGGGGAGCACCAGTTCTATTTGTGAAGAAGAAAGATGGTACACTCAGGTTGTGTATTGATTACAGACAATTGAACAAGGTTACTATGAAAAACAAATACCCTTTTCCTAGGATTGATGACCTCTTTGATCAAATGAGAGGAGCAAAGGTATTTTCCAAGATTGACTTGAGGTCTGGTTACTATCAGGTAAGAATCAAGGATGAAGACATTCATAAGACAACCTTCAAGACAAGGTATGGGCATTATGAGTTTGTAGTGGTACCATTTTGTCTCACAAATGCACCGGCTACATTTATGTGCCTTATGAGTAGTGTCTTCAGCAGGTATTTGGACAAGTTTGTTCTTGTTTTCCTTGATGACATTCTTATTTATTGAAAGAATGAGTAAGAGCATGAAGAGCATTTGAGATTGACATTACAATTGCTCAGGGAGCATCAGTTGTATGCAAAGTTGAGTAAGTTTGACTTTTATAGAGATTCATTATTTGGGTCACATTATCTCAGATGAGGGCATATCTGTAGACTCTGAGAAGCTTGAGGCCATTATGAATTGGCCTACCCCAAGAAATGTGACAGATATAAGGTCTTTTATGGGACTTGCAGGATACTACATGAGATTCATTGAAGGATTCTCCAAGGTTGCACATCCAGTCACTTCTTTGCAAAAGAAGGGAATAAAGTTTGAATGGACACCGAGGTGTGAAGAAATCTTCCAGCAGTTGAAAAATATTCTCACAAGTGCGCCAGTCTTGAAGATTGCAGACCTAGAAAATGATTTTGTGGTGTGTACTAATGCATGTGGACAAAGTCTTGGAGGAGTCCTTATGCAAGACAACCACGTGATATGTTATGAGTCAAGAAAGCTGAAGGAGCATGAGAAGAACTATGCTACTCATGACCTAGAAATTGCAACCATAGTACATGCTTTCAGATGTGGAGGCATTACTTGATGGGAAGGAGATTTGAGCTACTCAAGATGTGGAGGCATTACTTGATGGGAAGGAGATTTGAGCTAAGGACAGACCATTGTGGTCTGAAGTACTTATTTGATAATCCAACGTTAAATGCTAGGAAAGCTAGATGGCTGGAGTTTTTATGTGAATTTGATTTCGAAATGAAGCACATAAAAGAAAAGGAGAATAAGGTAGTTGATGCACTCAACAGGAAGGTGCAGGAAATGCATGTGACATCTCTTAGTATTTTCCAGTCATATTTGAGACAACAAATTATTAATCATAATGTTGGAGATGAATTGTATGAACATGTAAAATAGAAATTGTAGTAGCAAAGTCTTGAGAAGAGGTATGGGGGATATAAATTGGAAGAAGATGGACTTCTTACTTATAAGAACATAGTCTATATTCCAAATGTAGTAGATTTGAGGAGAATGGTTATGGACGAGATCCACCAAGCTCCATATTCTGGTCATACAGGATATCAGAAGACAATTGCTACAACTAGAAAGCAGTATTTTTGGCTAGGAATGAAAAAGGAAATGGCTGAGTATATTTCAAGATGCATGAAATGTCAGCAGGTGAAGGTTGAGCATCAACACCCAGCATGGTTGTTGCATCCTTTTTCGGTTCTATAATGGAAATGGGAAGTTATTTCCATGGATTTTATTATAGGATTTCCGATGACTTGGAGACAACATGATTCCATCATGGTTGTGGTGGACAAGTTGACAAATTCAACACATTTTATACCAGTTAAGTCTACTCATAAGACTAATGACATTGCAAAGATATTCATGAAGGATATTTTCAAATTGCATGGATTTCCTAAGGCAATAGTCTCTGACAGAGATGTCAAGTTTACTTCCAATTTTTGAAAGGGGTTGTTTGCAGATTTGGGTACAAAGCTAAACTTTAGCACTGCCTACCATCCTCAGAATGATGGGAAGATAGAGCGAGTGAATCGGGTGCTTGAAGACATGCTTCGCATGTATGTGATGGACAAACCAACCAAGTGGGAATATTATTTACACTTGGTGGAGTTTTCTTATAACAATGGACATCAAGCATCCTTTGTATGGAAGAAGGTGTAGGACACCAGTGACATAGGATAATCCAGTGAACAGGGTTGTGCTTGGGCTATAATTGCTCAAGGAAATGGAGAAAGTAGTCGTAAATATCAGGCATAATCTGAAGGTAGCCAAGGACAGATAGAAAAGCTATGCAGATAAGTATAGGGTGAACAGAGAGTTCAGTGTTGGGGATCATGTTTACCTTAGAGTGAGGGAAAAGAAGAGTTCCTTGAAGCTTGGAAGTTGTGCCAAGTCGTCACCTAGATGTTGTGGGCCATTTGAAGTGCTTGAAAGAATAGGGCCAGTTGCATATAGACTTTCATTACCTGCTAGCACTACAGCTCATAATTTTTTTCATATTTCCTTGCTTAAGAAATATGTACATGATCCTAACCATGTGATAAATTGGGATGTGATTCAGGTGGAACTTGATGGAGAGTTCCAAATTGAGCCAATGCGCATCCTTGACAGGAAGGTCACAATGCTCCGGAAACGAGCCATAGGGAAGGTAAAGGTGAAATGGGAGCACTACGGTCCTGAAGAGGCTACGTGGGAGCTGGAGGATGCCATGCGATTGTCACATCCATTTTTCTTTGATTCTGTGGAGCACTGAGGCAATGCCAGTGTAGCATTTTTGTTCAATTTTGTAAAGCAATGAGGACAGTGCTATTGAAGGTGGAGGGGAATGTAACACCCCGGTTTTGAACCCGTATGAATTAAATGTATATGATGTATATATTGTAATTAATTGTGGTGTGGAGCTAAAGGAAAAAATCCACACCATGGATTATCATTTTTATGTTTCAGCGATTAAATCGATGCCGATGGTATTTTGTGCTAGCCAAGAACGATATAATGTTGGACACCATGTAAATATGCATCTTAATTAAAAATACCCACAACCAGCTATGTCAATGCAACAATAATGAAGAGGGGCATGATTTCCTAAGGATAAGGGGGGGATGTTTAACCCTTGGGAGCCATTGGGGAACAACCATGTGTCACAAGATGAACCCATCTAGATGCCAACCACCTTTTTGTCTTACTCATCCTTTCCTTGTCTCATCCACCAACTGAATTAATTCCCCATGAGATTGGTTGGGGTATTTATTTCCTTGAGGGACGTATGCATGGGCAACCTTCAGTGATTGGCAGGACTGTCAGTCCTTTGACCACACGCATGCCTAGAGAGGGATATCGCATTTAGTTCCTCACGTGGGCAAGAAGTACCCCATTTCACTCTCACGCAAGTATTTTGTCTTCCTCACGCAGGAGAAGCTTGGCCTCAGGCATATATTGGTGTTCTGCATTTTTCCTTTCACGATTTGGGTTTGTGTGGTGATTTTCCTTCACGTTGGGGCCGTTCTCATTATTCTACGCAGGTTGGAAAAATCATTTTTTGTTTTCTCCATGGATTTTGGGTGCTGTGAGTCGTTTTGGCCACGTTAGGGCCATAAATGACAATGGGATTTGAGTTGCTCGATCTGAGCCGTTTTAACCAATTTCCATACCCGATTTGGCCTATGTGGTGTGTTTCCCTTTAAATTCCAGAGCTGTGAATTGCTGTGTATTTTGTGGTTGCTGGTCTTTGGACTGCTTGGGATTGGACTGGAGCCTGAGTGTGTTTGATAAACCTAGTGTGTGCAGGAGCCTCACAGACAGAGCTAGAGGGATGGATTTCTTCTCTACACCCCCTGAATAACACTGGAAGGGAAGTCATGGCCCGAGGGACTGTGTAGTAGAGAAGGGGATGATTCCTTGTGTTGGGTGTGTGTGGATGTCTTAGAAGTCAGGCTAGCTCTGATGCAGGTGTTCTTAGCTCTTTAGTGAGCCCACTAGCTTAGTAGCCAGCGTTTTCATCTCCTGATAGCATGATAAACCCAAATTTGTGGGCTTGGCTATGTATTGTCATGTATCCTTGGCTACGTGTGAGCCTGCTAGTTTCCCCTTACTCATTGTGGAATCATGCCCAGATCAAGGGTGGCAGTGTTGCTGAAATTTTGATGAGCACATTGGCCTATGGTTGGGTGGAATGTTGCAGCAATGGAGCTTGTTGCGGGATAAAATTCTTGGCCACCCCCCATCAATATCATCACTGAGCTAGATGGAATTCAAGAATGGACTATGGGGGAAAAACTTAAAACCTTATATGACATCTCAAGCTGGTCATTGGATGTAATGTGGGAGAATTGGATCATCTTGGAGGTCCCCCTAGCCCTCTTGATAGGTAAGAAATCCCTTATAAACAATATCTCAGGATGCGCCCCAATTCAGATCTCTTACCTGGACAAGAGAGGGTGGGGAAAGACCAGAAAATATACTACTGGCATGGGATATAAGCTTCTTCAAATTGAAAGAGACCCCAATTCCCAACAGAAGCTCTGGAAAATGGTTTGGATTCCATTTGGGCACCCTAAAGTAAATTTCTTTTCCTGGATCCTTGGACACAAAAAAATACTGACTGGTAAAAATATGGCCAAAAGAGGCATCATTGGCCCTCACCGATGTCCTCTTTGTTGCAAAGCTTTGGAAACCATCGATCATCTTTTTTTGGAGTGCAATTTATCCTTGCAAGTCTGGACTCTAATCCTCAAAGACCTTCAGAAAACAACTCCTAACAACACTAATATTCCTCAACTCTTCACTTCATGGAAGAAAAGGTACCCTTCCTATCTGAGACATAAGCTAGCATGGAAAAAAATATGGTTGGTACTTCCAAAGTACATCTGTTGGAAGATCTAGATAGCCAAGAACTGAACCATATTCAGGAACATCTCCCCTAGCCCATTCCAAGTAACTGGACGGGCCAAAGGTCTCCTATTGGAAACTCTAAAAGCTCCAGGAAAGAACCTGGATTCCAGTAACACCGAGAAGAAAAGGAAGTGGATAGGGGACCTTTCCCCACTTGAAAATCCCAACCTTCTAAGGCACCCAAAAAACTCACAAAATTGGAAAATAAGATTGTCTAGACCCGAATTTGATAAATGGAGAAAAAACTAGAACAAAAACTGCCTATTCTTCAATGGAGTCTCTAGAGGAAACCCAAGAGAATCAAGTGCAGGAGGGGTGATGTAATCCCATGAAGGAAACACTGACTTCAAATACAACTGGGGGTTGGGGACCAAATCCAACAACCAAGCAGAAGCTTTGGCTCTCTTAAAAGGATGCGATATAGTATTACTCTTGTGTTACAAGGAGATACTCATATTTGGAGACTCTGTAATACTCATAAACTCTATAATACATGGACACACACTACGTAATGTCAATTTAAACTCCTTGCTGGATGGAATTTAGATTTTGTTATGTAAATTTGGCTCTATAAAATCCAGTCACATTTTAAGAAACCTGAATGAGGATGCAGGAAAAGTTGCAAACCACAGAGTCAATCTTCCTGTTGGAATGCTTAACACCATGGTCTGGTGAAAGTAAATGAATCCAATGCCATAAACTCTGTCACTAGAGAAATCAAATTCAACATAGCGTTTATGAGATTGGAAGGCAATGATGGGAAAGTGTAACAAAGGCTGGGAGCTAAGGAGCTGGTGAGTTGAGAAATGCTTGGTGAGCTGGTAATATGAGGAGCTGGTGAGCTGAGGAATCACTGGTGAGATGAATAATGCTAGTGAGTTGGAAATGCTTGCACGCTTGAGGAAATCAACCTGGGTGAACGCTTGCACACCAAAGAGAAGAGATCAGATACGCGGATGGGTTGAAATATGGATGAAACGAGTAAGTGAATGCATAGACGGTTGAGGTCATTTATGCAGTCATACATGAATAATTGGGAAGTTCTAATAATATTCCATGAGGTTGAGCTTTTGAGCACTCCTAAGATATTCTTCCACATTTTCGTTCATCCCAATGCGACATTTCAACTTGAAATTCCTACACGGAATGCAATTTCACTACAATTTTTGGCAATATGGAAGCAATAATGGTAAACACAGACATCTCAACTCTAATAATCATATATATGTTTAAGCCCCATATTCGCCAGATGTTAACAAATCAGGGACCTGCTACAATGCCTGATCCAAATTGGAACCTTGCTACAATATTTGATCCAAATTATAGGTCATTCAACTGTCCAATATACTCCTGGACATATTCAACATGATAGTAATGCCAACATGATTCTTGAGTTTTTCACAGCAAGGGAGAGCTTGGGGAATTCATAGTAATGTCGTCTTGTTCAGTTTACCAAACCATGGCACAGATTAACATCGTCCTTTTATAGCTGGTGATTGAGTTAGGACCTGACTCTACCCAAAATCACAATGGTATGAAATGAATTAATTACCAACTTAGTGCAGCTTGAAAACAACGAGAAACCATACGCAGGGATGAAACCATACATAGGGATGATCTCCATCAACTTTTTGGAATTCTCAAGGAGAGGGGATTATGTGTAAATAACCGAATTTGGTGTTAAGCCATGACCTATTCTTTTTTAATAATTTTTTTTAACCGTTCTCGTGAAAAAAAAGGATAGAAATTTGTGAGGATAATAGCAAGTGTTGAGTTATGAATTGGAAGTTGACATATTTTTTTCCTTTGTCATCCATTAGCCAACCCATATCCATCTCATTCCAAATCAAGCAAAGCGCTATCTCTTGGGAAAGTGCGACCCCCTCCCTTGGTCATATTTTCTATATAAGTAAGGAATTGCTCCATTATTTCAAGGTGGAAGCATTGAACCTATGCTCTTGTAATTCTTTTCTTGATCATTTGATCACCTGTTAATGAAATATTTTTGAAGGCTTTGGAGGCTAGATGTTGTGCAACCGTCACCTTTGATGTGCTTTTGGTTGATGTTATGAGGTGATATCCTAGTAGTCACTTATTATTTTGCAATAATTGTAGATTTATCTAGCTTATAGGGTTATTATAAAACACATAGTATAAACATTCATTGTAGTTTATTTGCTTATTAATGCTTGATTAATTAGAGACAATGAAGCAATAGGTGTATTCAGTTGTACTAATGCCCTTCTAATCTTTGTTAATTACGTATTCTAGATTTAATCTCTCTTTGAAAAGAATTTGTGACAATGCATGATAGAAACCGAAGGAGGAGGTTGAGCCTAGTTGCATCTTCATCCACCTTCTGTGTTAGTTGTCTTGGTCTAATATTTCTTTAGTTGCACGCATATTT
Organism: Pseudotsuga menziesii; assembly: GCA_001517045.1. NCBI lineage: Eukaryota > Viridiplantae > Streptophyta > Pinopsida > Pinales > Pinaceae > Pseudotsuga > Pseudotsuga menziesii. Next base: position 410,113 of record LPNX010362028.1, on the reverse strand, counting down.
GGATCTCCATTCTTTCAAAACCGAAGCTGGGTTCTTGTTTCTTCTACATTATTAAAATTAAAATTTTTATGGTTACATTACTCTTCAAGAAGTAGATAATTTTAAATCTTAGCATACATCTCTTGTTGCATATTTTGTTAGATATAAAGAAGCATTTAAATTCATATTTTAAGCTTGAATCTAGCATTAAAACTTAATACTTGTGCTTCATAATTTTTTTCAATCTTTAGGGAAATATTAAGTAGTTGTATTTTTATTGTATTTTTACACTAATCCACTAATTTATAAATACATAGCTTGCTGGTTTTTGCATTTTATTGACAGGACAAGCGGAAGTGTTGGAAAAATTTCAAAGTTTTTAGCCTCTCAAAGCACCTCCATATCCCCCTTCTTCAACCCCCTTCTTTCAACAAGTTATTGTAAGGATTTTGATCAATTTTAAAGGTCAAAATGAAGCCCTTCATTAAGTTATCAACATTGTAATAAATAAATAAAAGAGAAGCAAGTGGGATTTCCAAGCTCCCACACTCCATCCCCCCTAGAGGATTTGTGTCAACTCCTTAGTGCTTGCTTTATGCTTTATCTTTAGTTGCTAACTTTAAATTAGTTTAGTTTCTTTTATTGTCAGTTAATTCAATTTTATTTCAAATTTTTATTTATTTTTTCAAAGTAATCAAATACTAACTCGACATTTTATTTCCATAGTAATTAGTCTCACAAATTTCTTTGATTTTTTTGCAACTCAAGCACACAATCCTTCCTAATGGGTTGTATCATTGTACTTTGTTTTCACAAATCGAATAAAAATTTGCCTTTACCGTGTATGCTCTACCCCTCGTAGCTTTGTCTGATACTTGGGGATATAAAAAACGATATTGTGCATTTATTAATTTTTTCTCATTTAAGTAATCTACTCATTTTAATTAAATTAACAACCCAAAACATTACGAAAATTTGACGTAAAACGAGTTTCGTGAATAGTGGGAAAATTATTCAGGGAAAACTAGAACAACTAGAAAGTGACCGTGTGGTCCCATTAGTCTACATCCTTGTTGGTGTAGTGTTGAACACCCCCCCTCCCCCCCCACGACTCAATCTATCCCACATTTTCCCGTGCGGAGCCACTTTTCCCAAAATCCGGACATATTCCCTGTACCATTCAGTATATCGGGAATCCCCTTTCCCCTTTAATCACTCATCATTTTAATAATTAAAATTGACCAAGTACATATCAAAACATTTTCCCATTTTCAACAGCATTTATTATTCTGACCCCATGAAGGCACTAGTTTAATTTTTGCAATTCTATTTGCTTTCAATCATATTATGATTATTGATATATCTTGTTATGCTATTTAATTAAGTTCTCTAATTTTCTAAGTGTCTTGTCAACAATTTACTCATCTTTAAAACTCCTAAAAAACAATCTCATCTAACACTTAAAATATTTAAGAGCCTTAGAAACTCTTTTTGTAGGGACTACCCCCTTGGCTTCATTAGGAGTTAAGCCTAAACGCAGGAGTCAGGATCAGGTGACAGTACCTGACTCAATACTTTCCCCTAAGGACGCACCTATCAGATTGAATATTTTTGTTAAGTTAACCCCAAGTGCATAAGAGGTGACAACATTTTGGCATCGTTACCGGGGATAAATATTTTTAATCTCGTAGTACAACTTTTGTTTTTGCTTTGTTTGATGTGATTAGAGTAGATATTTAAGTTTCATCTGGCGACTCCACTAACCTTTTTCCTTTTTTATTTTTACAGGGAAAAGCAAAAAAATGATTTTTGTGAGAAAGTATTTAATGCATATTTTTTCTTCTCACATGGAGACCCCATTGAAGGGGTTAAAACCCTTGTATCTCATAAAGTTGTTGAGTTTGATTATGTGTAGATAATCCCATGTAACAAAAAACTTCAAAAGTTCATTTTTCAACGGCTCCACTCTTTCAGTACCAAATGTTCCCCATGATTATTGATTCTTGATATGGCTGTTAAAAGGATAGAAAATGATGCTCGAATCTCTCGTGCATATCCTCCCATTGATTTCTTCAATATCTCTGGCTTTCCTAATCATTTTGATGGGGGAAAAGACATCTTATCCCCTTCCTTTCTTTAAGGGGCATGATAATGATCACTTAGCCAGATTCCACATTGTGATGTTCCTTTCACGTATGAGTGAATTTAACATATGTCATGAGGATCATATGTTGCTTATGTTTGCTTCTTCTCTACAAGAGGATGTTGCTTGTTGGCTTCACAAGGGTCTTCTTGATAAATCTATTACATCCCTTGCAAGGTTCTTTGAGATATTTTTGAGGTATTGGCATTATGATGGAAATGATATTGAATTATTCAATATTGAATCATTCGATAAGATTAATTTGAAATACATTTTTCCTTCAAGAAAATATCATTTGGAAGATCATGAGTTTCCTAGTATCAACATGGTATACAACACTCAATATTCAGAAACCCATGATGATCCAGTTGAGATTGTGCATGAAGAATCATTCATTGAAGATATTATTGAAGACTCTTGAAAATATCATTAAGAATCTCATGTATGATATGTCCAACGAGGGGAGTGTCTATTCATAAATTTGTGGAAGTCCCATCTATGATACATCTATAGAAGGGAGTGTTGATCTTGAGACTTAGGAAAGTTTTGGTATGGAAGACGAGCATTCAAAAATTTCATGTGATTATTTAGAGCTATATTATTTAGAGACGCAATCAAGTATCAGTAATGAATATTTGGAGAAGTAGTACAATGAAGAGTCAGATGGGATAGAGTTAACAGAAGATCAGTCTTAGCCATCATCTTCACATGCATAAGTTCCTTATGATTTGGGGCAGCTTGGGGATTACACACGGAGGTATCGACAGATAATCCCTTTGGATGGCTATGATGAAGTAGTGGATCTGCCTCAACATACATATGTGTACATTAGACATGTCCAATCTTAGATAGAAGAAGTATGCGAGAGGAATTTCCAGTTTGGGAAGCAGTTTGATGATGTATTACATGCCTATGATATCCCCTCCAACCCTCCCATCTTGAGTATTCACGTAGGTTTTCACTTTCTAATAAATATGTCCTTGCTTTGGATGGTAACCAAAGATAAGGAAAAAACCTCTAAAGTTGACAAAATGCTTAGGTGGTTACAATGGATATTTGATTTTACCTAACTTTTTTTATATAATGCTTAGGGTAGGAAAATAAGCTCCTCAAAGTGAGAATTTAGTTTCTGCAATTTCTTTTTGTACTTAGGAATAAATAACATTTTATTTCGTTAAGTTTTTTTCCACATTCTTTAATAATGCAACTTATGGTTCATTTGGTTTTTATATAAAACTTGTGCTACTAAGGTTTCTTTTGTCAAGTTGAAATGTTTTTACAAATTATCTAAACAAGATAATATGGTGTTTTCGTATCCTCTCCTTTCCTGAAGACCAGATCGAGCACATTTCCCATAGCTGGAGCTACATGTTATCAACTAAGTTGCACTTAAGTGGATTTCTAGTGAGCAGTCAAATACTTGAACAAATCAATTGTTCATCACATGTGTTTTGAGGTCCATTAGGCCAATCAATGGCCCTTTTTTATATATTTTTTACATGTTCATACCTTGCGGGGATGACTTAGAATGATGAAATTATGTAAAAGGTTTGGATTTCCTAGGACTTAATCATCAATACTTTATTCTATGGTGTTTTTTCCTTGATAAGTATATGTCGTTTTTTAATGACATAGAATTTTCAAGTTTTTCACCCGCTCCTCCAAAGCCAGAGTAAATGTCTTGGTGGTTAGGGCTTAATAGGTTATTAAAACCTATGTGTCAATGTATATTACCATGATGATCTTTTTTTGAGTCATATGAACATGTTCTAAGTCAACCATAGTTTATTTTTAATTTACGTTTTTTTTTCAAGGCCTATTTTTAATACGTTAATTCTAAATATCCAAAATGGCATAAAAGTGTGGTATAGGGGCAACATTTTCCATGGGGGTGCTCGTTTTCTAACTCAGAGCACCTACTTAACCCATAAACCCACTTTCCTAAGTTTTCGAGTAATTATTTATCTCCAAAATTAATTATTACTCGAAAATGGTAAAAAAGACAAAAAAAAAAGATAAAGTGAAAAATTCAACAACTCATAAAATAAACGAAACATGCTAAAAGTGATTTTTCTGAGTTGAGAAAGTAAAGTGGAAACATTCCTAAGGTTTCTAAAACACTTTGGAGTGTTTTTATCGCCAAATAAAGGAAAGTCGATTCTGCTAAATCAAGTGGATCACATCTATAAAGAAAAAGATGGAAATTTGTGAGGATAATAAAAATTGTTGAGTTATGAATTGGAAGTTGGCATATTTTTTGCATTTGTCATCCTTTAGCCAACCCATATCCATCTCATTCCAACTCAATCAAAATTCTCTCTCTTGGGCAAGTGCGCCCCCTACCTTGGTCATGTTTTCTATATATGCAAGGAATTGCTCCATTATTTCAAGGTGGAAGCATTGAACCTCTGCTCTTGTAATTATTTTATTGATCATTTGATCACTTGTTAATGAAATATTTTGGAAGGATTTGAAGGCCATATGCTGTGCAACCGTCCTCTTTGATGTGATTTTGGTTTATGTTCCGAGGTGATATCCTGCTAGTCACTAATTATTTTGCAATAATTGTAGATTTATCTAGCTTAGAGAGTTATTCTAAAACACATAGAATAAGCATTCATTGTATTTGATTCGATTATTAATTCTTGATTAATTAGAGACAATGAAGCAGCAGGTGTAGTCGGTTGTACTAATGCCCTTCTAATCTCTGTCAATTACATATTCTAGGTTTAATCTCTCTTTGAAAAGTGTTTGTGACAGTGCAAGATAGAAACCGAAGGAGGAGGTTGGGCTCAGTTGCATCTTCATCCACCTTCAGTGTTAGTTGTCTTGGTATAATTTTTCTTGAGTTGCAGGCATCTTTGGCTCTCCATTCTTTCAAAACCGAAGTTGGGTTCTTGTTTCTTCTACATTATTAAAATTAAAGTTTTATGGTTACATTACTCTTCAACAAGTAGATAATTTTAAAGATTAGCATACATATCTTGTTGCATATTTTGTTAGATCTAAAGAAGCATTTAAATTCATATTTTAAGCTTGAACCTATCATTAAAACTTAATACTTGTGTTTGATATTTTTTTTCAATCTTTAGGGAAGTATTTAGTGGTTGTATTTTTATTGGATTTTTACACTAATCCACTGATTTATAAATACATAGCTTGCTGATTTTTGTATTTTATTGATAGGATAAGCGGAAGTGTTGACAAAATTTCAAAGTTTTTAGCCTCTCAAGGCACCTTCATATCCCCCTTCTTCAACTCCCTTCTTTCAACAAGTTATTATAATCCTTTTGATCAATTTTAAAGGTCAAAAGGAAGCCCTTCATTAAATTATCAACATTGTAATAAATAAATAAAAGAGAATCAAATGGGATTTCTAAGGGCTCACACTCCACCCCCCCTGGGGGTTTTGTGTCGCCTCCTTTGTGGTTTTCTTTATGCTTTACTTTTTTGTTTCCAACTTTAAATTAGTTTAGTTGTGTTTACTGTCAGTTAATTCAATTTCATTTCAAAGTTTTCTTTACTTTTGCAAAGTAATAAAATACTAACCTCACATTTTATTTCCATTCTAATTAGTCTCACAAATTTCTTTGGTTTTTCTGCAATGCAAGCACACAATCTGTCCTAATAGGCTGTATCTTTGTACTTTTCTTTCAGAAATCGAATAAACATTTTCCTTTACTGTGCATGCTCTACCCCTCATAGCTTTGTCTGATACTTGGGGATATCAAAAGCGGTATTGTGCATTTATTATTTTTTCACATTTAATTAATCAACTCATTTTAATAAAATTAACAACCCAAAACATTACGAAAATCTGACGTAAAATGAGTTTGGTGAATAGTGGGAAAATTCTTCAGGGAAAGCGAGAACTACTAGAAAGTGATTGTGGGATCCTGTTAGGATACATCCTTATTAGATTAGTGTTGAACAGTCCCCCACAACTCCATCTAGACCACATTTTCCCATGCGGAACCACTTTTCACAAAATCTAGACATATTTCCTATACCATTCGGTATATCAGGAATCCCCTTTCCTCTGTAATCACTCATCATTTTAATAATTAAAATTGACCAAGAACACATCAAAAAAATTTCCCATTTTCAGTAGCATTTATTATTCTGACTCCATGAAGGCACTGGATTAATTTTTGTAATTCTATTTGCTTTCAATCATATTATGATTATTGATATATCTTCTTATGCTATTGAATTAAGTTCTCTAATTTTCTAAGTGTCTTGTCAACAATTTACTCATCTTTAAAACTCCTAAAAAATCCCATCTAACACTTAAAATATTTAAGATCCTTAGAAACTCTTTCTGTAGAGACTAAGCCCCTCGATTTCGTTAGGAATTAATCCTAAATGGAGGAGTCAGGATCAAGTGACAGTACCTGACTCAATAATTTCCCCCAAGGATGCACCTAGAAGCTTGAATATTTCTGCTGCATTAACCCCAGGTGCATAAGAGGTGACAACACCATCAAGTTACAATGGTTCTGCATATTCTTGCAATTTTGTACAGTTATTTGGGGCGCTAAATGATGTTTTTTTTCCAATCAATGGGTAAAGAGTTTCCATGACATTCCCTGGTCCCAGTCAAAAGTTGTAATTCTTGGTTAGTCCTTTCCAATGAGCTATCAAGCACCCTAAATGAATATTGTATCCACAAGTTACATTCTTGAGGAGTTGATTTATCAACTACCCAACTCAGGGCTCACAAATCCTTTTGTTTTTTCATCTCCCAGAGTTATATTTTTGGATGCTAGGGTTTTTGCCTCTTTATGCTTATGATAAAAATGGCCCTTTGTGGTTTCTTTGTAACTAGGTCTTGCGAATGAGCATAGCCAACATATCTCTCTTCATAGATAAGATACCACCATTTGAACTAGTTTGTATTGCTTTGCAATTTACAGTATTTTTCAATTCCATTCATTAATAGAATTTGGGTTTTATTGTATTACTGTGCTTCCTACAAAATATTTATTTGTGTTTTTCATTTTATATTGCTACCTTCATTTCATTCTCCAAATAATCCAAATCGCTTACATGAATAGAACTTAGCTGGGGAGGATAACATTCCATCCCACAACATTGGGTTACACCCACTTGACCACAACAACCATTCACTTATAAGTGATGATTGATATATCCCAAATATCTTATTAGCTCAATTTATAGTTGTGTTAGTGTTTACTTTAATTGATTCATTACAACATTAATTTTCATCAATTCATTTCCTACAACCCTCTACCTTTGGCCTAAATTCATACCCATGTTTTATTATGTTTACTCTATCCCACATGTTTCCTGAAAGCGTTTTCCATAACAAACAACTGACCTCTAATTGGGTGCATCCATTCATTATAGGAATAGGTAGAGGGTTGAAATCCTAAGTATTATTTGGGAAAAATTATAATATGCTTGATCATTTCATATTATTTGGTAGCTACAACCATCATGGTGAAGCAAATGTTTTTATTCATTTGAACAACAAACATCTAATTAAAAGCTAGCTGTGAATGGGTATGATGTTCCCATTTTGTATGCCATGTAGGAACAATACTTTGATTATAGAGTGGCTTACTTGGTTGACACCATACACAAGTGTTCAATTATTGAACCATTGATCTACAGGAAAATGAGAGCAATTGTGAAGTAGAATTGTGTAGTGGAATATCAAGAACAATGTACACTGAATAAAACAAATTTGAGACAAATATGATAAGAATTGATTAGTTAATTACAACATTAATATTCATTAATCCCAACAGTATACAACAGTGTTACAATAAGGAGAACTCAAATCATGTGGATATTATTCGAATCTACTAACTAAACCTAACTGACTGGCTAAGTGAGAGTGTCTAAATCACTACATGGGAGCCACTAGTCTAAATCCTTATGTCTAAAATGTACGACAATCAGTTAAACTAGTTAAACCAGTTAAATTGATGAGGTAGGTGGAAAAAAGCGCCACTTCCCCATGCAACCATGCAAAACCGGTGCTAAAATAACCGAGAGTGATCTAACTAAATGTAATTGAAGGTTGACTCATCACAACTGCCTACCTACCACAGCCAACTGATGGAGGCTGCTGGTGGCACTCAAAGTGGCTCCTATAATGTAGGGGTTTGTATCATAGGCACATAAAATCATGCATGAACATGCAGTAAGTGGCAGTTAACCTCTATATGTGTTCCCCACACTCTAGTACAATAATAATGTATCCCTAAGCTAGAAAAGATGATCAAATAGACTATATATGGACAAGGGAGGATTATATAATCCTAACACCCCCCCTTAATCTTGACTTGGAAAACTTTGGGCCCTGGAAACTAGGCCAAAAGTCACCCATACAATCTAATGAAAAAATAAATCTTCTTAATAAACTAAGGAAAATGGGGAAAACCTCATTGGAAAATTCCACCCCACCTCAAAAAAGAAGTGAATAAGGAACAATGAATCAAGCCTTCACACCGAGAAGATTTCTAAGAAACACAAATGTCTTTTCTCTGAAGGACTTGGTAAATATATTTGCAATCTGCTCCTCTATAGGGAAATAATGGAGTGTGCTAGTTTTGTCATGCACTAGTCACTGAATATAATGCATGTGAACCTCAATGTTCTTCGTTCGCTACTTTTGAACTGGATCACTGGATATATTTATGGTACTCTGGTTGTCACAATAGATGTACACTGAAGGTGAAGCGTGAATCTCAAATTCTGTTAATATGACATGCAACCAAACTTCTGGAATAACTGCATTTACAACCCCCCTATACTCTGCTTCCAATGAAGAGAGTGCAAGTGCTACTTGCTTCTTACTGGACCAACAAATTGGACTAGATCCCAACATAAACATAAATCATGAAGTGGATTTTCTATGATTCTCATCTGTAGCCCAATATGAATCTGTGAAGCCTATGAGATCAAGTTGTGCACTAGCTACATAATGGATCCCATAATCTCTAGTACCCTGCACATAGTGCAAGATATGCTTTGATTCCTTCCAGTGAAAATCATGTGGATCCTGCATGTACTTGGAAGCAACACTCACAACATAGGATATAGCTGGTCCCGAATGTGTGAGGTATATATGGTTCCCAATGAGCTGTATGAAAAGAGCGTTGTCTACCAATGGTGTAGAGACACCTTCTTCTAGCCTGATGCTATATGGGAAGGGAAAAGGGGTTGCCTTATAGTCTTCCATGTGGAATATTATAAGCATGTCTAATGAGTATCTGGACTCTGAGATCATGATCCTGAAGTCTTTTGACTCACTTCAAGACCAAAAAACTATCTTAACAGTCCTAGATCAATCATAGCGAATTATTTGTTCATAGCTAAATTGATGCATTTCAATCCAACAACAGAGCTGCTAGTAATGAGAAATTCATTCACATACATCACAATCAATAGCTAGGATCCCTCTTTCTTCTACATGTAAAAATTGCAATATGATTTGCATCTTTCAAATCTCTGTGACATGAGGAAGGAATCCATTTTGGAATACCATGCCCTCGGGGCTTGTTTGAACCCATAGAGTGATTTCCTCAGTTTGAAAACTAAGGAAGAATCCTCAATGTACCCCTTAGGTTGTGTCATGTAAATATCCTCCTTCAAGTCACCATTGAGGAAGGAACTTTTCACATCCATGTGATGTACCTCCCACCTTTTGAAGATACAACTACCAAGACAAGTCTGATGGAGTCCATTCTTGCTACTGGAGCGAATGTCTCATTATAGTCCAATCCTTGAACCTGTAAGTATCATTTGGCCACCAACTGAGCCTTGTACTTGGTTGTGGTTCCATTAGAGGATATCTTGGTCTTGTAGACCCATTTGCACTAAACTATTTTCCTCCCTCGAGGTAAGGAGACAAGTTCCCAAGTTTTTTTTGTCTTGTAGTGAATCAAATTCCTCATCCATAACTGCTTTCCACCTTGGATCATGGAAATATTCTTTGAATGTTTAAGGATATGATCCCAACATCATGAAGCACCTCTCAGGGGAAAATGGATATGTGTGGCACAGTGCAACATACTCTTTTTGATATTGGGACCTCATTCTTCTTTTATCATCTGGATCCCCAGTAACATCCCCAACTTCTTTAATGAGCTGCTGAGCCCATTTAGGCTGCTAAGATGAAGTAGATGTTGGATCTAGATCTAGATCCTCAATTTCAAAATCATGCTGGTCTTCCTCTTCTTCTGAATCTGAATCTGAAATGTTAGACAATAAATTTGTATCTGCAAATGGAAGTAAAGGAGTTTTAATACCTTTATTTGATTCGAATGGAAGCTATGTTTGTACTGGATATGAATATGGCATGAAGTGTGATAATTCATATGCCTTGGAAGCATGGTCTGCAACACCTTTCAATATAATATTCCCAGTCGAGATATCTGTGATCTTTACTGAGTCAGGGCCAGATACCACTTGCTTTAGTGAGCCAGTGTGAGTCATTTGATATACAGGTAACAAATTTTTTGCAAGGAAGGGAACATAGAGTACATTTCTGAACTCTCCATGTTGGATTTTAATAGAACATCTTCCTGCTGCTGGTATCTGAGAGTCATCACCCATATGAATAATAAGTCCTCCTGTGAGATTGAGAATGGTGAAGGATTCCCTGGAGGCAACCATGTGGATGGATGCTCCAGAATCTATCAAGTAATCCTTTGACCGAGTGAGGCCTTCCTTCAAGGAATGACACCTCTCATGATCTTCTGTTGGTTGTCCTTCATCAGAATTCTTTACTCTTTATGGAAGAGGAATATTGTTATGTTCAAGGAGTGTTCAAAACTGCTCGATTTTCTCCTTCATGCACTGGATTTCTGGATGAAAGCCTCTCATATAGTATGGACATCTAGTCTTCTCAAATTTCTTCTTTTTATTGGAACCTGGGGACCCATAGAAATTTATTTGATTCTCCTTTGGCTCCGAATCAGTGGCTTTGGGCTCCTTCCCTTTGTGCTTCCCTATGGCTTGCGCATTGTTTGAGTTTGAAATCAAGAGTGCTTTATTATTGGAGGTTTGAATCACTCCATTTTAACCAATTCATCTTTCTCTTGTATTAAGGACCCAACAAAAGAATCTAGAGAAGGCATCTTCCAATTGAGGATGAAAGGTCTTCCAGAATGGAATGTAGAGACAAAGGATTGTTGAAATATTGTAGCTTCGAAGAATATTATATATGTATCTTTTGTGGTCCCCAATGGTCCTACCGGGAGAACCACTTGTATTATCTTGTACCCCGATGCTTCTAATCGGAAGAACTAATAAGAGTCATGAGGTAGTCCCCTCTAATTGTAAAGGTGGGTCATTAGCACCCCAGTGTGGTTACTTGAGCCTACATGTGTAACTCGAGCCTACATGATTAACTCAAGCCAGATGACAGATGAGTTAACTTAAGTGAATGGATAAATATAAATAGAGGTGTAGTGCTCCTCATTTGGGACACACTCTCAATTGTGTAGCACATTAGTGGAGAAGAGAAGTAGCTGGAGAAGGAGGAGGATCAGGCTTTGATCTCCTTGCTGGTTTTATCTTTTATTCTTTATCTTTTTGGGGCATCTATATTGAGGAAGCTTTTGCTGGGTTTTTCACTTTAGGGTTTTCCCAGGATAAATCCTTGTGTTCCTTTTGTATGTTTGTGCTTGTCTATCTTTCAGCGATCCTGTTTATATGCTTTTGTTATGAATATGAAATGAAATACTGATGTCTTAGCTAAGCATATGAAAATTTAACATGGTATCAGAGCCACCCTGAAATAAGACATTGTGTAGCTATAGAAGCTAGGGCTTCTTATTTTTTGGGTCTCTATCCACAATCGATCAGCAAAAGAAGGCTAGACTAACTCTCCATTGAAGGGCGCATCTTTCTGTCGAAGCAGAATTCAATTCCGAGCATTTTCAGTTTTGGTGCAGAAAATTAGGGCTTTCTACAGAAGAGGAATTTTTGAGTGAGCCTAGAATAGGATTTTTCTCCTCATAAAAATCTAAGTTTATAGACCTGGATCAAGAAATTTGGTTGGGTGAAACTTCAGAAAAGTCAAACCCTAGTTTGACCCCAATCTAGAAAAACCCTAAATACTAAAACTGCTAATTTTTGGTACATTCGCTATATCCTGAGATTGGCGAAGGATCAAGAGTTGAAAATTTTAGAGGCCGAATATAAAATCCCGATTTACACTGTATCCAAAATTCAGCCTCATGTTTGCTATGTTCTGGGAGATATGATCCCTCCAAGTTAGGGTTCTAGCGTCTTCCAGAATTCATCCCTAAACAGGACACCTAGGGATAATTGATGTAGCATGGGCTACAAAGGTCCAAATGGAATTCCTAAAGATGTTCCAGAAAAATCATGGGATTTAATTTTTGGGGTCCAAATTTAAGAACCTGAAGATGAACTAGTGACACGTGGCATGCAATACAACTTCACTATTCTGAACAGTCCTGTAACAGGTCACCTAGGGAAAATGATCATAAATCCCAATTGGTGAAACCGATTCTGATGAAACCTATGGAGTTGGATTAGGGACATTGGAGGTTACCTCAGTGAGAAATTTCAGACATAGGGGAGCCACAATTTCAGAGATATCATAGAAACAGTAACAAGAATTTCTGTAGACGAAATTGGAAAACTAGGGCTTCCTGTTCCGGGAGCTTCCCTCCACTGTTTTCAGAAAAGGAGTACATTGGACAGATCCATTTGAAGAGATATATCTTTCTATACAATAATATCTGAAATATTCCAGGTTTTGAAAATTAGGGTTTCTCTGACAAACCCTAGATCAGCCAGCTCCGGAAGCAGGACGGACACCTCAAATCGGTAAGATCTAATATTTTTGTATTTGCATTTGAGGTTCTCATTTCAAAGTGATCTATCACATCAGCTTGATGATAAGCTTGGTGAAGTTAAAATATTCCAAGCATGGAAGTATTTGATCTCTCTGAAGAAAATGAATTGGACACCTACATGAGTAGAGAGGTTCCAGTTCTAGAGGGAGATGAGCCTCAAAGCCTCACACAAGAAGAACTTGATCAAGGCCAAGAAGATCATTGTTGATTCAATCATGAATCAACTTGTACAACAAGTGTCTTCCCTAAAGACACCGAAGATTTTTGATTCCTTGATCAAGATATTTGAAGATAAGAACATAATTCCAAAGATGGATTTGAGAAAACAGTTGAAGAATGTGAAGATCCACAATGCATAACATCTTGAAGCGGTAGAAGAAGAAGCAGAGAATGCATAAGTGGTGATAGCCACCTTGAATGGCCTCCCATGATCATGGGATTCATTCATGCTAGGAATGTGTGCCAAAAGGAAGTGATTACTTTCAGTTGACTCTGGAAAGAAGAAGAAGCTCGTCTCATAAGAAGAGAAGAAGAAAGATGGGAGCAAATTGAAGATCAAGCTCTCACCATTCAAAGAAGATCCCTCAAGCGATGAGGAATATGAAGAACTCAATTCTTGACGAACCTCTTATCCATCTTATCATTTGGATAAGAAATGATGATTTCATGGATGAAGAAGATGATGAAGCAGATTGATGAAGAAGGAGTCTACCCACGAAACAAACAAAAGATAAGTATTCAATTGTCATTTAATGATATTGTTTTGTTATGCATTTGATTATATTCAGTTGATGTGTTGTTTGCATGCATGTGATGGGTAAGTAGCTCATGGGTCTATACAAATATCCATTGTTACTTATCTAGAATGAAACCTATTTGCTGACATATTGGATTAGTGCACAATATTAATGATGTCATGGTAGAGATGGAAGGCATATAGAAAGTTTTTGTGAGACATGGATGAATGCTGTATTGGCTAAATAGTTGCATGATGCATAAGAATTTGTCGTTATGAATATGTAGTTCTAACCATGCAACTGATGCATTTGAATTGTTGGAAATTTCCTGTACAACCTCCTACAAGAAAAGAAGGATGAGACTTGTTCTGAAGAACAAGTGATCACAATTCAATCTGAAGCTCCTAGGGTCAGAGACACCATGACGAAAGAAAGAGCTTCAGAAAGCGGTTGATCCACCTCAAAGGATGAAGACCACCATGGGTAAGAGAGATAACTCAAGATGAAGAAAAGAATTCTATGAAAGAAGCTATGATCAAAGAATAACAGTTGATCATGGGGAATGATGTATACAATATGATTTCGAGACATAAAGGGAAGTACGTAGTATCCTCCATATGGACCTACAAGAACAAGTGTACAAAGCAAGGTTCATGATTTGCCTCAGAAAGAATAGACTATGACATGACATACTCTATTGACCAGTATATATCAAGCATAGAACCACCTGTACGGAATAAAGAAGGAAGATAATACTCCACTTTAGGGGGAGTGACTATAGAAGATATCTGAGTTCGACATGGTACAACATGATGGACAACTTCCTGATGGATCGAGACTTTACCAAGAGTAAAGTGGGTTCCAACCTTCAAAGTTGAATGCAGAAGACTAGGATATGTTGATGATCTGACAAGATGAACTCATGGAAGATGTTATGATGAAAGAATACTAGAATGATGAATGTGGTATCTTACAAATGGATTTGCAAGATAAAATATGTTGCTGATAGAAGTAAGGAAATACTTGTGGCTAGAGGTTTCTATAAGAAAGAGGGAATTAATTCTGAAGAGACACTTACTCCAGGAAGCAAGGTACACTTACTTTAGAAGTATGATGGTAGTTGCTTCCATGATGAAGTAAAGACAAGCCTTCCTTAATGGTATGATTGGGGAAGAGTTTTACATCGAATAGTCACAAGAATTTGAAGTTGAAGATAGATGGACTCACATATGCAAGATGAAGAAGGTCCTCTATGGCCTAAAGCAAGCTCCCAGAGCTTGGTATGGAAGAATAGATAGTTTCCTGTCAATTATGGGTAAAGCTGATCCTAACCTTTTTCTCAAGGTTGTAGAAGATGAACCTGTCATCCTGTTATTATATGTGGATGACTTATTCTTGACAGGGAATGAGAAACATATCATGGAAAGCAAGAAGAAACTAACAGAAGAATCTGAGATGAAATACCTTGGGTTAATGTATTATTTCCTAGGTCTAGAAGTATGGAAAAGTTCAGAAGGAATATTTCTCAACCAGGGACAGTATGTGGTAGAGATATTGAAGAGATTCAATATGTTGGAATGAAAAGCCATGGCCATACCCATGGACTCCAACCTGAAGCTGTTAGCTGATGACTCATCAGAGTTAGTGGATGTGACTCATTATAGATAGATCATTGGGTCATTGTTGTACTTAAAAAATACCAGACCAGACATTTGTTTTGCTGTGAAGACCTTGAGTCAATTTCTAGCTCAACCAAGGCGGGTTCACTTAGTAGCTGCAAAACATGTGATGAGATATCTGAAAGGGACTATAGACTTTGGTCTATACGATGATGGTAGCCATGAGTATAGATTGTATGGCTACACAGATGCAGATTGGCCTGGAAGTATCTCAGATAGAAAAAGCACATCAGGTGGATGTTATAGTCTGATATCTGCTATGATTTCATGGTTTAGCAGAAAGCAGTCTAGTGTTGCTCGTTGCACGACTGAAGCAGAATACATAGCAGATTTCTCTGCTAAGTTGTGAAGTCATATGACTTCAGAAGCTGATATCAAGTATCTTTGACCTGAAGATGGATACTACAATGATTCTATGTGATAACCAGAGCTGTGATGACAGAGAACCCTGTGTTTTGTTGTAACACGTAAAAATCCGGTATTTCTACATACAAGATAAGATATAGATGATGATGTTTAAGTATTCCCATACTAAAGATATAGATGATGTTTCAGTATTTACATACTGTAGATGCATATGATGGTGATTCCGTACTGAAGATATAGATGATGATGCTTTCAGTATTCACATACTGGAGATACAAATGGTGATAGTTCAGTATTCACATATTGAAGATCTAGATGATGATGGTGTGTTGACGAAGCCTCTGTATCGAGTAAAGTTTTAACACCTTCGGGACAAGCTTGGTGTTGTTCGAAAAGACCTTCCTCGAAAGGGGGAGTAGTGATGGTGCAGTGGGATTGTATCATCCCGGGACATCTATCCAAAAGTGATCCGGTGACCTCGGTCCTCGAGAATGAAGAGGGATTGTATCATCCTGGGACATCTGTCCAAAATAGATCCGGTGACTTCAGTCTTCATGAATGTGGTGGGATTGCATCATCCATGAACTTCAGTTCAAAATGTATCTGGAGGTCTCGGCCCTCGTGAATGTGGTGGGATTGCATCATCCCTGAACTTTGGTTCAAAATGTATCCGGAGGTCTCGCCTCCCATGAAAGTGGTGGATTGTATCATCCTTGAACCTTGGTTCAAAATGTATTCGGAGGTCTCGACCCCCATGAAAGTGGTGGATTGCATCATCCCTGAACTTCGCTTCAAAATGTATCCGGAGGTCTCGACCCCTGTGAAAGTGGTGGATTGCATCATCCCTGAACATCATTTCAAAATGTATCTGGAGATTTTGGTTCCCGTGAATGTGGTAGGATTGTATCATCCTTGAACTTCGGTTCAGAACAGATCCGGTGACTTCGATACTCAAGAATGTGTGTTGATCCCGTAATTCCTAGAGGAAGGATTGTCTGAGTTCCACAACTGTGTTGATCCCGTAATTCCGAAAGGAAGGATCATTAGTAACTCCGTAAAGACCTAAATCCCATAATTCCAAAAGGAAGGATCATTGAATTGATCCCATAATTCCAATAGGAAGGATTGTCTGAGTTCCACAGATGTGTTGATCCCGTAATTCCAAAAGGAAGGATCGTTAGTAACTCCGTAAAGACCTAAATCCCGTAATTTCGAAAGGAAGGATCGTTGGTAGCTCTGTAAAGACTTGATCCCGTAATTCCAATAGGAAGGATTGTCCGAGTTCCAAAGATGTGTTGATCCCATAATTCCAATAGGAAGGATTGTCTGAGTTCCACAAATGTGTTGATCCCGTAATTCCAAAAGGAAGGATCGTTAGCAACTCCGTAAAGACCTAAATCCCGTAATTCTGAAAGGAAGGATCGTTAGTAGCTCCGTAAAGACTTGATCCCGTAATTCCGAAAGGAAGGATCGTCTGAGCTCCACAAATGTGTTGATCCCGTAATTCTGAAAGGAAGGATCGTTAGTAACTCCGTAAAGACCTAAATCCCGTAATTCTGATAGGAAGGATCGTCTGAGTACCACAGATATGTTGATCCCATAATTCCGAAAGGAAGGATCATGCTGATTTTTTGATGATGATGATGTTGATGTTTTGATGATGTTGATGTTTTGATGATAATGATTTTATGATGATGACGATGTACTGATCGAAATATCAGAGTGTGATGATGATGATATTTTGATGTTTTGAAGATGTTGAATGTTTTGATCATAATGATGTTTTGATGATGTTGATGTTTTCATGATGATGATGTTTTTATGATGATGTACTGATCAAAATATCAGAGTATGATGATGATGTACTGATCGAACGATCAAGAGTATGATGATGATGATGTACTGATCGAAAGATCAGGGTGTGACGATGATGATGATCAGTATGTGATGATGACGACATACTGATCAAAAGATCAGAATATGATGATGATGATTTTGTTCGAGAGTTGAAGTATGATGATGGTGCTGATCACGATGTTACTAATTAGAATGTGATGATGTTGCTGATTGAAAGGTCAAAATGCTGAAGATGTCTTTGCTGATTGAAAGATCAAAGTGCTGAAGATATTGCTGATCAAAATGCTGAAGATATTGGTGATGATTGAAAGGTCAAAGTGCTGAAGATGTTGCTGCTGATAGAAAGGTCAAAGTGTTGAAGATGTTGCTGAAAAATGTTGCTGATCGAAAGGTCAAAGTGCCAAAGATGTTGCTGATTGAAAGGTCAAAGTGCTGAAGATGTTGCTGCTGATCGAAAGGTCTAAGTGCTGAAGATGTTGCTGATCGAAAGATCAAAGTGTTGAAGATATTGCTGATCAAAAGGTCAAAAGATGCTGATGTTGATTAAAGAGTTGATGTCGTCAAATATTGAAGACGAAGACTATATGATGTTGAAAATCTTCTAATGATTTATAGATGTGTTACCCTGATGATGTCCTCTCCTACTATTGTTGTTATTGATGTTGTTGTAGAATACCCTTCTCATTAAGGGGGAGTGTTGAAATATTGTAACTTCGAAGAATATTCTATATGTATCTTTTGTGGTCCCCGATGGTCCTACCGGGAGAACCACTTGTATTATCTTGTACCCCGATGCTTCTAATCGAAGGAACTAATAAGAGTCATGAGGCAGTCCCCTCTAATTGTAAAGGTGGGTTATTAGCACCCCAGTGTGGTTACTTGAGCCTACATGTGTAACTCGAGCCTACATGATTAACTCGAGCCTACATGACAGATGAGTTAACTTAAGTGAACGGATGAATATAAATAGAGGTGTAGTGCTCCTCATTTGGGACACACACTCTCACTTGTGTAGCACATTAGTGGAGAAGAGAAGTGGCTGGAGAAGGAGGAGGATCATGCTTTGATCTCCTTGCTGGTTTTATCTTTTATCTTTTATCTTTTTGGGGCATCTATATTGAGGAATCTTTTGCTGGGTTTTTCCCTTTAGGGTTTTCCCAGGATAAATCCTTGTGTTCCTTTTGTATGGTTGTGCTTGTCTATCTTTCAGTGATCCTATTTATATGCTTTTGTTATGAATATGAAATGAAATACTGATGTCTTAGCTAAGCATATAAAAATTTAACAAGGATGAGTACTCAGAGCCAACATTGCTCAGTACAGACAACACAAGTTGCTCATATTTCCTCTCTAATCCACATTGTTTGCATTGCAGTACTAGTGACTTGTATTTTGTGAAGAATTGATGAATAGATTTGAAACTGCTGGGATGTAAAGCAATGAGATAATTCTCCAATATATTCCCTCAAAGCTCATATTATTGTCCAAGCAAATACTCAAGCTTATCCCAAGCTTCCTTAGAAGTCCTTAGTCCCTCAAGGTGGAACAAAATATCTTGGGAGATATGAGTGCACATGATGCCGAAGGCCTCATCAAGCCGATTCAAAAATTTGTTCTTCTCAACATACTGCTGGGGTTCAATTTATATGCCCATAGTCATGCTATACAGGCCAAGGTTGCGCAAGGACACCTGCATATCTATCCTCCAATCAAAATAGTTGAAGGGTGTAAGGATTCAGGGTACGAGAGCTAAAGAATCCATCTTTCTGTATGCTGAAAAAGTCGATTCCTCAAGAAGCTACATAGGTACCTACAAATAACACTACAAAACCTAAATAAATTTGCAATCATGTCAGTTTCAAGCCTTTACACCTTGACATGTACACTTTCTTAGAGTCTGTCACACCTGGATAGACTTCTCTGAACATAATTCAGAGGGAGCAAGGCTATCATTCCAGGATTTATGTATAAACTCAGCTGCTTTTGTTGTATAATGGACATCGAACAATATTTGATGCTAGCCTGAACAAGGCTATGATACCATGTTAAATTATTGAACCATTGATCTACAGGAAAATGAGAGAAATTGTGAAGTAGAATTGTGCATTGGAATACCAAGAAAAATGCACACTGAACAAGACAAATTTGAGACAAAAATGATAAGAATTGATCAGTTAATTACAACACTAATATTCATTAATCCTAGCAGTATACAACATTGTTACAATAAGGATAATTTGAATCATGTGGATAAGATTCGAATCTACCAACTAAACCTGAATGAATGGATAACCGAGAGAGTATAAATCACTGCATGGGAGCCACTAGTCTAACTCTTGATGTATATATAAGTCTGACAATTAGTTAAACTAGTTAAACCAGTTAAACTAATGAGGTAGGTGGAAAAAGGTGCCACTTCCCCAAGCATCCATGCAAAAATGGTGCTAGAGTAATTGAGAGTGATCTAACTGAATGTAACTGAAGGTTGACTTAGCATAACTTCCTACCTACCACAACTAACTGATGGATGCTACTTGTGGCACTCAGAGTGGCTCCTATAATGTAGGGATTGGTCTCAGAGGCACATAAAATCATGCATGAACATGCAGTAAGTGGAAGTTAACCTCTATATGTGTTCCCGACACTCTAGTATAGTAATAATGTCTCCCTAAGCTAGACAAGATGTTCAAATATACTATATATGGACAAGGGAGGATTATATAATCCTAACAATGGGAAGTGAGCTTTCCCCTTGAAGGGCATTTTTTTTGGACTTGCAAAACCAACAAATGGAATAGTGTAACTAGAACCATATGGAAAAGTCATCTCAATATTGCTAGAGAAAAAAAATAAAGGACACATCATAAGATATTAATTGGCTCCATATCATAATAAAAAGAAACAAATTGTTTCCACAAATTATCCATGTTGTTGAGATGAGTGGACTATAAGCCCCCTATTTACAGATCATATTGGTATCAAAGCAATTGAATCTATGGCCTTGTAGTAGTAGCTAGAACTTAGAGGAGAAGTAGACCTTGTATGGGTAAGGCATTCAAAGGGATATGTTGGAAAATTGAGGGGATTCAATGTGAAAATACAAGAGGATAACCAATAGTTGAAGGAGAGAATAAAGAAGATTGAAAGCAAATTTGTGAAACACCATAACTCTTTCTACACTGTGATAGAAAATTTAGACAAGAATAAAGTCCATCTCTTGCAATTGAGAGAGAAGGTCATTCAAATGGATGATAGATAAGAGAAAATGCTCACTCATATGATGAATCAACTACATTAATGCTTCAATTGCATCAAAATTCGTAATGAAAGAGCAATCATTGGCCAAATTACAAGTACCTGTTTAAGATACCAAGGAAGCAAAGAAACATTTCATCGCTACTAGTACAAAATCCAACACCTTGATCAAAGCAAGTGTGGTGATTTCACCCTACAAATTCCTTTCTAAAAACCGCTTTGGTGTTTTTGAAACAAACACTGAAGGAATCAATTCCAATCTCATGGATATAATGGCCAAAGGATAGGCAAGAGAATCTACGATATTGCACACCCCATTGTAGCTAAACAAAGGACCAAGTGTGAAGGCCTAGGTTTGTATGGAAAATATATAGTGACTGATTTTGATCTTAGATGAATATAGAACCACCAAAATAAAATTTTACAAGGAAAGAGGGATTGAAGGATAAATCATTTCACTTGAGGGAAAGGCGACAAAAAATGGAGCAAGAAATACACCATTCCAATATACTTATAGAATATTTTATTAGGTCCTACTCTAACCTCCCTAGTTTAGGATAATTATGAGTTATTAAACTAATGTATATGTCCATCTTCTTTGAATAAGGCCACTTCGATAGTAGTGGGTATTTGATTAATGTAAAAGGGGTATCTCTATTAATTAAGTCTCACTAGGTAGTTGGTACTGATTAATTGTGAGACCACAAGTGGTTATGGTTTTGACTATTATAATTCTATTTAAAGAGATAGGAGGATATGGATTATTTTGTCAAGTATTATTTCATTGGGATCTTGGATCAAGTGAAAGGTTTCCCCACCTTAAGAAGGAAGTGAACATTTGTTTCTATCGAAATCAAAATAGAAGGGTTTATTTTGTAGAATTTCATTTCAATCATCTTTGTGTTTGGTTATTATGGATTATAATTTCTTTTTTCTTTCATTATAAATATCTATATACTTAGTGGTGTTCTAAGCTTAATAGTTAAAGAACACTACAAGTTGTATCAAAGCACTTTCCTGGGCCAACATGCCTACAAAAATTTTGCAGATTATTTTAGGTTAGATAAGTGTTCCAATGTCTTTAGATAACACAAATATCTATCCTTTGATAATTAAAACTACAGTTGAGGAGCGAATACATGTAGGAAATATAAGATATTTTACTTGGTTGTATACCCTTGTAACCTATATTAATACCCCTTTGAGTAGTACCACATTAGAAAACAACTATTTATGGAATTTCAATTCCACGTATCCTCAATTTATCATAAGTCCCCTAAGAAACCTCAAACTAGATTTAGATAATATGATTGACCATCTGCTATAGTGACACCAAGCACAACACTTGAGAAAATTAATCTCTAGTACCCAGGTAGTCAAATAGTATGTATAAGATCACAATTTATCCTCCTTATTTAGTGCCCTCAGAGCTGGGATTGAGTACTCCTATTGGACCCTATAAGTATATCAAAGAGATATAGCACCTATCACTCCCATGTACTAAAGACCATGGAAACCCTGTCCTCTGTGACATACCATTGAAATAACCACATATTTGCATCTAAAAGGAATTTGGCAATCCATTGACACCATTTTGGGAGACCTATCTCAAAACCATCCTTGCATTGTGCTGATCATGTTGGTATACATCTACACCAACCCTTTTAGTGTGGAATAAAAAATATAGCATTCAATGGTACATCTCAAAGACTCCTCTTTTACTGTTAGACATTTTGAGATAAGTTGGCATTAATACTTTGTAGCTCATAAGTGGTCCCATGGTCCAAACTCAAAATTGACCACCCCTAAAGAACATAAACATGGACCGGACCAAAACACCCAAGTCACTTGAAAACTTAACTGCAGAATTGTAAGATTATATCATAGGTATTAATGCCAAGATGGATCTCCAGATCCAAGTATTTAATGGGTCATGTAGAAATTTGGGTCTAGATTCAAAAAATGAGCATTCAACCATAGATGAATTTGTAAATGAAGTTGAAGTCACTTACACTCTCTTTTTAGATACCCAACCTCCACCCTTTTAGGATAACAAGTCATGGCAATTCTTTCTGAAGGTTGTCATGCGTAAATTTGATGGCTCTAATCCCTTGGGTTGGGTTACCCAAATGGAACACTATTTTTCTCTCCATGACATTATCGATGATATTAAAAAATTAAAAGTGGTCTTCTTATAATTGGACTTTGAACCTTGGAAACGGTGGAAATAGTATCATAATTATTATTGTACCTATAGTCCTTGGACCCAATTTGTGAAGATCCTACATGATTGGTTTGTACACGACACTCACTACATGGTAAGATTGAAAAAACTACATGATCTAGGAGGATATCAAAGATTGATCAAAATGGAAGTCTTCAAAAAGTGAATAAAGGCCTACATATGCATAGAGATCGTTAAGATATTTCCAACAATGTTCGTTTTGCGTGAAATAACCTCTGGATGTAGAGGTTATTAAGTTTGGGAATTTCAGCAAGAAGGTAAACTTGATGTAGAAAATGGAAAAAGGGGGGCCACATGGCACACCCACAGGGTGCAATGTGGCATGTACAATCAACATATAGGTGCCATTTGGAAGCACCACATGGTTCCATGTGGTCAAGGTGATGACATGGAAAGTGAACATATGGACCAATGGGTGGTTGACAAGTGGAAATTGAATGACGTGTTTGTTTTGTTTATAAAATTTTTTTGGGGTCGGGGAGGATCGAACCCCTGACCTCCCCTTTGTCAAAGCCTCCACAGAGCCCTCCTAGACAAGACTTCCATAATTATTTCTTAACACTATAGTTCTTAGGTTATATTTAAACTTGAGGAATGTATTAGTTGGAAAAAAATGCGGGATCGAGGGCATAGCCGTCAACCCCTTGGCCTACAATGGGGCCTTGTATTATAGTGGAGCCATGTAAAAAATAGTATCGTGAAGTG
>LPNX010362028.1:368950-386144 GCA_001517045.1 Pseudotsuga menziesii | reverse complement strand
TATATATATATTCGTTACCATATAAAATGGGTGGAGCGAGGCCTGTGGGTTTGACCCCGGGACCTTTTCTTCCCAATATCCATGCTTTTCCAATAGGGTATGACCTTGAGGCTCGATCGGATATGGTACAATATCCTATTGAGTTTTTAGAGGGATACAGAGCAAAAAAAACATCCACCACTGTTGCCAACAATCATTATTTAAACTTAGTTTTGCCCTCGATTCGACAGTGTTCGACACCCATAGTTTGCACAGATCTCGAGCTAGGTACATGCCATTAATGGGTGCACTTCTTGAGGTGGGAATCCATACAGTCTATACAGTTGCAGGAATAGGTTGTTATGATTTATGTTCCATAGGATGCCTTAGGAAAAGGTACTCATTTTTCTCAAAATTTCGAGAGGATCGTAGTGGTGTCGTCCATTTCTATTTCTAACTAATAGAAAACAAAAGTGTTTCCATAACTCATGGATGTAAGATTTTGAAGAATTAATAAGATTGATCTTCTCATTGGAAGTGTCCTGGAGATGTATCCCAAGAGAGGTGAAATTTGTTATCATTTGTTTTCTATCAATTTCATGGTTTGCATAATGTTTATTTGCTTATGTGATTGATTTAAGCATTTAAAAATTATATTTTGAAATCCTTTTTTATGAGATTTTATGTGCAAAATTCACATGCAATTTATATGATTAAAAAGATCCTAAAATTTTCAGATCAAGTTTGGTATCAGAGAAGCTTAACCATTGCATTGTGAGTTTGTGAATGTTAACAAGATCCAAGCTTCCACAGGGTGAAGGAGAACTTGAAGAATTTGATCCAGAAGTTCATTCAAGAAGAGGAAGAATGGATTCACCAAAAGGAGAAGAAGCAATTTCTTCAATTCCATATGAAGGGAAATGTCTTAAATCTTTCATGAGAATACAAAAAATGGTGAAGGAACTTTATCAAGATTGAAAGAGAGGTGAACAAGGTGGTCCATCTCATACTGAAGGTAAAAAATAAGAAGGTGGTGAGGACCCTCCTAAAACTCCACCATCTTCACCATCTTATCTTGATGGTTCTTTACATTCTCCATTTGAAAAGCAAAAGAAAATGGATGAAAAAATTGATTTAAATGTGCGTAACTCCCCAGTTTTGACCCCGTTGCATTAATGTATATGATGTAAATATAATATGGAATCATGACAAGGAGATCAAGGCCAATGATTAATGTTTGGTATATATAGGAAGTCATGGTTGATTCCTATGGTTTCTGTGCTAAGGCAAGCATGTTTGTAAACATCATGTAAATATGCAAATTGATGAAAATCCCATAGCCAACTATGTCAATGCAATGAAAAATGAGATGGGGGCATGATTTTCCTAAGGATAAGGGGTAGGGAATGTTAACCTTGAACTAGTTTTGGAAAAGCCATGTGTCATGGGGAAATCCCATTAAAACCGTCAACTACCCTTTTTCTTGTCTTTCTTCCCAACCATTTATTTCTGCCAGAATGTGGTTGAGGTAGTTATTGTAGGGAAGGGGAAGAGTATGGGAAAATTCGAATTGGGAAGAGCACTCAGTTTTGAATGTTGTGTTTTGAATTCATGGGAAAGAAAAACGCCCAGAACCATATGCCAGTTTTGTTGTTGCGTTCACGCATTACGTCTTCATTTTGATTTCACATTTTGGGAGCTGCTGGACGTCTTGCTCATCCGTCATTCTCTCCATTCGCGTGAAGCTCTTCTGTAGCTGAGGTCTTCATGTGTGTATCCTTCACTTTTTGCAAGTGTTTTCCCTTGGTGAGTCTGTGATTGCTGTGTTGCAGCGTTATCTTGAATGACAGAGTGTATGAGACCCTGTTACTCGTGTTCCAGAGTAAATTCGGCGTTGTTGAGTCTCCCTATGGTTGTTGTGTTGTGCACCTTGGTTCGGGTCTGAACTATGTACATGAATTAGGAATGGGAGAGACGTAGAATGTGCTTGATAAAACTAGTGTGGAACCTCACAATAAGATAAGAGTGGCTGGTGAACCTGCTATGCACATCCCGAAGAGTACTAGAAGGGAAGGTGTAGCCTGAGGGATTGTGGAGTAGAGAAGGGAACACTTCCTTTTATTTGGTGTGTAGGCAGTGGGGAAGCCAGGCCAGATAGGTCTTGTGAAGGTGTTCTTAGCTTTGTATATGAGCTCAATAGCTTAGTATTTATTCTTTCCCATTGCATTAGAATCCTGATAAACCTAACTTGATAGATGGCTTGGCTAGTAGCTTGATAAACCCATATGTTGGCTTGGATGTGTCTTGTTGCATTTGAACTTGTGAGTAGCCTTTGGCTGGATAGTCTGATAAACCCAACTATGAATGCTAGCTTGGATAGGTATCCTGATAAACCCATCTGTTGGCTTGGTTGTGTCTTGTTGTGTTTGACATTGTGAGTAACCTTTGGTTGGACAGTTTGATAAACCCAACTGTGAATGCTGGCTTGGCTAGGTAGCCCGATAAACCCAGCAGTGAGATGGCTTGACTATGTACATTATGATAAACCCATTTGTTGGCTTGACTGGTCCTTAAGGTGAATGCTGGCTTGACTGGTCCTTAAGGTGAATGCTGGCTTGACAGTTGAATAATTAACAGAGCTGTTGGTTACAACATTGGGCCTAGATATGCCAGGTGACAATAAGTAAATGGTTTTAATTTTGAATTACTGTGTATCTAACAAATGGTGTTTGATAACACATTTTGCAGAGTCATAGTGCATATTGGAAAAGTGGGTTGTTGGCTTAGCCATGAGAACCTATGAGATGAATGATGTGCAAGATCCTTATGAGCATGAGGAGGATGGTATGGGGGAAAATGTATGAGTTGGAAATGCTGAGACATAGTATAATGGGAGGAGGTTTAAAGATACTCCCCCAGATTTTGCAGCCACCATAAGAAATCTCAGGGTGGAGATGCAGAGCTCCAGGGAAGATAATGAAAAGTTGGTTAAGGCTCAAGAAGAGCATAATCAGCTGAATGCAACCATGCTACAAATTCTGAGAGATATCCATAGGTGAATGAACTCTAGGGACTAGACATTAAGGCCGGAAGACAGTAAGAGCACTGCTAGGAGAAAGAGATCTCCTAGTGAGTCATCTGACTCCGAAGGATCCACTAGCGATTCAAGTTCCTCTTCTCACAGGAATGAGAGGAAGAGGTGTTATCAAAACCATTCATGTGATGAGTTTAAGAAGATGAGACCGCCTATCTTCAATGGAGAGATAAAGAATGGTCAAGAAGCTGAAGCTTGGATTCTTGGGATGAGGAAATATTTCCAAGTTCAGGATTATGCAGGAAATATGAAGGCTAGAGTATCCATCTTCAATTTGACTGGAAGAGCATCCATATGGCGGGAGCACTTTAGGCAAGTGAAGAAGATTAATGAAAGGAAAATTGTGTGGAGATAGTTCCAACAGTATTTCAAGCAGAAATACCTCTCTGATAGGTACTATGATGACAAGATCAAAGAATTTCATGAGCTGAGATTGGGACAGCAGACCACAGAAGAGTATGAAAACAAGTTCTTGGAGCTGTTGAGATATGCCAGGTACATCAAGGATGAGAAAGTGAAAATACAGCTTTTCCTGAGTGATTTCCTCTATCACATGCCCCAATTTTGTAAAAAAATGTTATCTTATTTTGATTTTATTCCAAGACATTATGTTAAATTTAATGCTAAGTTGAAACTGATGACTCAGCAGAGTCAAGGATGTGGAATGTAATTCTGAATATTTAATTTTAAATAAATAAAAGTGGAGACAACAGCTTGGGAGAGCTATTAAAAAGAGTGTTACTGGTCAAGTTGGTGGAGGATACTAGGTGGAGAGCAAAAAGACAAGTGGCAGCATCCTTAAACACTTCCTATGTTGTAGGTGGAAACCTCCCTACATTTGGGGTCATGATCCCCCAAGAAAGTGGGATCAGAGCAGGTCGCTCAATTAATGACAACCAACCCAAAAAAAGACCTAGGTAATCTTAATAAAAGTACCCAATGTAGAGATCTGAGGCTGCTCATTCTAGGAGAAGAATCATTCAGGTGAATGCACTTCAAGGAATTCATTGGGAAAGGGAAATTTGAAGGAAGGTGTTTGAGGGGTAAACTGCAAGAAGTTGATCTAGTACAGATTTGCAGCTAAAAGATCTTACTGCAGTATGCAGAGTTGGTATTGAGTCTCAGGACTAGTACTTTGTTGTTTGCTCCACCTAGTTCCAGCCAAGGAGACCAGAACAGGCTCGGGGGTCCTGAGAAGTCGCTGTTTGAGCGCTCTCCAGGAGTTGGTAGGGAGGAACGACATCCCATTACTATTGTCATCTAGCTTTAAAGACAGGTTCCATTATCTTTTAATTTCTGTGATATTGTTTATATTTGTGTGTGAGCAAATAATGAATGATTATATGTTATGCTGTAAATTGTAAAGTTGAAATTTCTTAGTTGTTTCAAGGCTGAATCTGTATTTGATAAAAGATAAATCCTACCCGTGTTTTTCCTAATTTGGAGTAATCCAGATCGTACTCTAGCATAGGTAGTGTGTTTAAATAAATGAAGTATGATAGGAATATGAATGAATAGAATATTTAAATCCTTCTGAGTATTGAATGTTTCCTTTTAGTAGATAGTTATTATTATTACAGAAAGATTATTAACCTGTTCGTAGAGTTATTGGTAGAACTAGACTGAATATTCTAAATATCAGAGATGAAACAAGAATTATCTTACTTACTAACAATAGTATGTTTAAGCATACAACTCATTTTGCTATATAGCATCTGCTTCTATAAACTGTACATTACATTGAAATAGAAGAACTAGTGTTATCAGTTGAAAGTTATCATTTATGTTAATATGTAAAAATAATACATATAGTTTATCTCTTTTCCTTTAGTGCTAACTAATCTTCTTGCAACTATCTGATCTCTAATTAAGAACTTGATAAATATTACAGTATTCTTTTCTTAGCATTAATAACTAAAGGATAGTAGTAACTTAGGTTTAAATTAATATTAATAAGAAACTATTCTTATACATTTGCAGACAGTATAGATGTAAAGAATATTGACAGGTAGGAAAGTTCTTATATTCCTTCATTAAGTCTACAGACACAATTGTATTAAATAACACAAATATTACAGACTGCTCTCAGTCATAATTATTATACAAATAAATACCAACAAAAACTTAAGAAGAGATATTTACATTGATAATAATATTATAAATACAAATAATAATATTATTATCATTAAACAACGATGTTTATAAACCATTAATTCATAAAAACAAACTGAAGAAAACTGTGTAACAGTAATCAAATTTACAAGATAATAACACAGGAAATAATACTCTATAAAAATTGAAAAGGGAATAAACCCTAGCTCATATTCTGAGCGTAATTCTATAAGTATTTTTAAAATACTGTAGTAACCTAGGTTAAACATAGGGTTTTTCTTTTAAAACTATTAAAGAACCAACTAAAAATGTTATGCACAAAAATGAATTACAATATTGATTAACTTGTATAAATGTAATTATAAAAAGAAACGGTACTTTCTTTTACTACCAGCAAACATCTATGGAAATCAATGGCAGGGTTAAAACCCTTGAAATTATTACCTTTACAAGTATCAAAATATTAAACTAAATTTACATAAACAAAAATGTAATTATTAATAACCAGATTAATATAATTACTCACAATCCTTTAAGGACAAATGGAAAAACTATATAATTATTATCACAAGAATAATTTATATCAACACAAGTTTTTTTACAAGTCAAACCCTAATCCAAATTTTCCAATCAAACAAACAAGTACTAAGTTACGGCTGTAAGTATCAGCCTTAAGTTTTTTATTTATAAACTCTATTAGAGTACGCAAATGGAGTATAAACCTCGTTACATTCAAAAGGGTCAAACCCTAACTTCTTATACAGAGTGTTATATAAAACTTTGTTAAACCAAACAAGTCTATGGACAGCACTGTCAACACAAAATTTACAAACTTAAACCCGGCTGTAAAGCCCAAGCTTCGACTAAGTACAATGCTCATTATAAATCGAGTCTACCCTAGCAAGGGTTTGGATTTAAGTAATTTCACAACAGCCTGTAAAATCAATAAAACAATAACATAACTCGTGACGAGACGAGAGAGGGTTTTCCAACACCCTGGGCAAGTCCAACGACCACCCTAATACTAACAGAGTGAGAACCCATCATTCGGACCACGGGGCTTACCTGAGTTTTTAACCACGAGCCACGGGCTTTGCAAGGGGCTGTCTTTTCTTCCTTGTACAAGCTTCACAGTGGTAAGCACCTGCAGCAAAGCATCAAACAATTGTCAGTGAAACAAATTACTTGTTAAAGCATAAAAACAATCATAGCGGCGAGCACCTACAGCAAAGCATCAAATAATTGTTAGTGAAACAAATTACTTGTTAAAGAATAAAAACAATATTTACATACTTGCAGTAAGTAAAAGAAATTCCAATATGTTGATTACCTGTCAATGGGAGAACAAGGAACAGCTTCACGAAACACTGTCACCTACAGGCGGTGCAGTTGAAAACCCAAACAACCCTCAAGAATCTCACAATGGCGAGCCACAAGAACAAGAGAAGGAAACCAAAGTAGCCATTAAGCTACACAAGCAATGAATGAAAGGTTTCACAGGAAGCGAACCAAGGGTAGCAGAAAAAGGACAACTCTACTTGTTGCAGAGAAAGAAACAGCATTCAAAAACCAC
Organism: Pseudotsuga menziesii; assembly: GCA_001517045.1. Lineage (NCBI taxonomy): Eukaryota > Viridiplantae > Streptophyta > Pinopsida > Pinales > Pinaceae > Pseudotsuga > Pseudotsuga menziesii. Next base: position 379,386 of record LPNX010362028.1, on the reverse strand, counting down.
AAACCAGAGAATAAAAGAAGCACGGAGTCAAGGCACAAGGCAACTGTAACCAGGAGAAACGATGGCCGCCATGGGAGACAAGCCAAGCAACCCAAGAGCCATCGTAAACTGCGGGACAAAAATGATATTGGTTAGGTTTCTGCAGCATTATATTTTTTCCAGGAGTGGACAGAAATCGACCACGTAGCAAACAAATTTATCCATGCAACGAGGGTCGTGTCCTATAGTATCTGCGTGGAAACAATACTCCAATTATTGTTCATTGAAGCATGGAGTAAACCTTATTGTCAACCCAAATAATTCACAATCCAATCGTTAATCATTTGCACCATGTCTTATGTTAGTATAATGTCAAGTTTATCAACGTGGGGGTTACTTTGACCAAGCTAATAATGTTATTTATGAATCTTAGTTTAAAGCCCGATTTGGATTATGCATTAATCCCTTTCTACCAATAACATTATATTGTTATATAAAAACATCACCATAACGATATAATTGGTTGCATAACTATTCTCTAGACATTGTTTTGATAAGATATAAATCATTTAATTTATGTCTTGTTTATAGATAAGGTCAAAGTTTAAGTCTTTAATATAGATATAAAAGAGTTCATGCTAGCTATTAAATGACTATAGTTTCTCTAGTAGCAAAGATAAACCATAGATTTTACATAGTAAACCTTTTGTAATAAGATATTACAAGTCTAAACTTTATAAATAGCACCTTGTAATAATGCAAAGGAATATAAAGACTAGATTAAAATACATTATAATAACAAACTATTTTGTAGATGGAATGTCTATTGAACAAATAGATTATCCATATCTATGAAATTTACATGGACTGATAACTCAATTAGCATCAAAGCTTGGAAGTAGTACAAGCTGAAGGTAAGAATATTATCACAAAATTCTATCACATAGTTTAAGCGACAATACTTTGATAGAGCTTGGAGTATAACTCAACTTGGTTTTATTCTCATTCAGAATGTCTAGTGGACAGTAAGGTAATTATAGAAGTAAACCTGATAACCGGAATAGGAATGACCCTATTGAATCCAAAAGTTACTAGAACCATAGAGTTAGGCTTGGAAACAAAATAGAGGTAACCATGAGCTCATATAGAAGGGCATGATGGTTGTAGTTTAACAATTGAAGGTTTTTACTGTCCAAAAGATAACAGGCTGTAAGTTATCTTGTAGAAACAAAACGAGGGTAAATAATTACACAGGAAAAATAAGATACTATTGCATAAATACTGACAATAACGATGTTTATAAATATTACAAATTACTTAGACAAAAAGTAGAATTACTTGTAACTGAGATTCTAATATTTAGAGTCACAAACATCTTGTACTGTCCTTACTTATTTCCGAACTTGTTTACTTGAAAAACTGAAGAAAGCCAAATAGTTTTACCTTACAGGAGCTGTCTAGAGTTTAGCAACTTATTTACTAATCTTTTTAAATTGCAAATAAAATACCGCTGACACTAAAAATATATTTTAAAATATACTCGATTGATCATACCTGTAAACCTGTAAGAAACAGTATTCATCTGCGTTAGCAGGATTGCTAAGTAAGCCCCAGATTCAAAAGTAGATTCCACCTACTTGACATAAAAGAACTAATCAGTAAACTGAAGCAAACAACACACAAAAAGATTTTATTCTTGCTACAGAAAATATACTGTTAAGTTATTAAATTAGAATTTAGTGAAACTAATTACTTGACTGTTTCTTTTATGCAAACTGTTAGCTGATAGTAAACCGCAGGTTTTAGCATTTATTATTATCTCAAAATTTTAAATTTTTGTGAAAATTTGGGGTTTTGACATGTGGTATCAGGGCACAAGGTTCAAACACTAGGCCTTGATGCAGCCCAACTAGCTTTCATAAAACAGTAAATTAAATTATTATGCTAACGCATTTTATTTTTAAAATGTTATTCAACAGAGAATTGTCTTTTTCTGAAGTTTAACAGGCAGGTATGGAAAGGTTGGAAGAGTATGCATAGGAAGAGTCTCCAGCTACAGAAATAGGAAATGTACCCAGAGATCCTATACTAGAGTATTTAACTACAAATTCCTCAGACTGTTATAGACTGTAAAAGATTTAAAAACTGAAATGGAGTATGTACAGCGAGAGAATGAAAGGATTCTGAGGGCTCAAGAAGAGCTGAACCAGATCCTAATGGAAAAGTTTCAAACTAAGGGTAGGGGTAGAAGGGCAGAATCTGAAGATGCCAGTCATCAACAAAAATTTAAAAAGATGAAGCATACAAAAACTGAAAGTAGTTTGTCATCTGAAGTGTTTGGTGAATGACAAAGTTACCATACTACTAGTGATAGTAGTGATGATGATCTGTAAGTCAAGAAGAGGAAATACAAATGTTATGAGGAAATTTCAGGGGAATTCAAAAAGATAAAAGCACCAACTTTTAATGGAGAGATTGAGAAGGGGGAGGAAGTCGAGTCTTGGTTGTCCAAGATGAAGAAGTACTTCCAAATATATAATTATTCTAACCAGTTAAAGGCTAGGATGGCTATATATAACCTTTCAGGAAAGGCTGATATTTGGTGGCAGGACTTGAAGAGAGTTAAGGGTATAAAAGAGAAAGAAGTTAACTGGAGTACCTTTAAGCAGTATTTTAAAGAGAAATTTCTATTTGAGCAGTATTATGAGGAAAGAGCTAAAGAGTTTTATGAGCTGAAGTTAGGTTCAATGACAATGAAGGATCTGAACAACAAATTCTTAAGTCTACTTAGGTATGTACCCTACCTTGTAGACTCAGAAACCAAAAGTACAACGATTCCTTAGCTATCTACCGTATCACATTAAAGATAGAATTGAATATGATAACCCAAAGACTTTGGAGGAAGCTATGAGGAAGGCTAACTTTTGTTTTGAGCAGAATCGGAAGAAAGAAAGCTTGGCCAACTAGAAGGCTAAGAAAAATAATAACCAGTTTGAATCTAAGAAGAAGTATTTTGTGCCTAACAGAAATTTTAAGAACAATAAGGCCAAAAAATATTCTAATAACAAGAATTTCCAAGGAAATAGGAATAGTACACCCAACAATCAAAACAATTTTAAAGGTAATGAAACTGCAAATAATCATCGAAACTTTACCAAGAATTTTGAGCGTAAAGAGCCTGTCAAGTGCTGGGAATGTAATGGCCCACACTACGCTTCAGTCTATCCAAACCGGAAGAAGACTGTTAGCAACATTCATACTATACATGAAGAGATGACCGTTGGGGAACTAGCAAGGAGCATGCCCAGAATCAATGCAGCCTTGGAGAACTGACAAGCTGAATATCAGACTTTCATGGTGGAAGTAGAAGGTATGATTAATCAGACCCCTGTAACTATTTTAATTGATCCAGGAGCTAGTCTTAGTTATATCGCACCTCAGATAGTGGAAAAATGCAAGTTATTTGTCGATAAGTTTGAGAATTCATGGTTAGTTTAGTTAGCCACTGGGGCTAAAAGAAAAGTAACTTGTTTTGTGAAAGAATGTGCTTTACTTATGGATAAATTTGAAATTGTTGTTAAAATTAATGTTTTTCCACTTGGCTCATATGATTTGCTAATTGGTATGGACTGGTTAGAACAACATAGAGTAATTTTAAACTGTTATGATAAAACTTTCACATGCTTAAACAGTGATGAACAACCAATAAATGTTAAGGGTATTCTTAGAAAAACTAAGGCAGATTTCTGCTTTACAACTTAAGAGAGCTGTTAGAAAATGATGTAAAGCTTATGCAGTAACAATTACAGATGAAGAAAGTAAAATTAAAACATATAAGTTAAAAGTAGAAGACATCCCTGTTTTAAAAGAATATGTTGATGTATTACCAGAAGAAATTTCGGGATTACCTTCGAAAAGGGAATTGGATTTCACCATTGAGTTGGTACCGGGTGCAGTACCTAGCTCAAAGGCCCCTTATCGAATGAACATATTGGAACTTAATGAATTAAACTCACAATTAAAAGAGTTAATTGATAAAAAGTATATTCAACCAAGTGTGTCTCCCTGGGGGGCACCTGTCATCTTCGTTAAGAAGAAAGACAGAACTATGCGATTATGCATAGACTACCATCAACTCAACAAGATGACTATCAAAATTCGATATCCATTTCCCCGCATAGATGATCTGTTTGATCAACTACGTGGAGCCACGGTGTTTTCGAAAATAGATTTAAGGTTTGGATATCATCAAGTGAGGATTAAAGATGAAGACATCTTCAAGACAGCCTTTAGAACAAGATATGGTCATTACGAATTTGTCGTAATGCCATTCGGGATTACTAACGCCCCAGCTGTCTTCATGTGTTTAATGAACACATAATGCATAAGTATTTAGATAAGTTTGTGGTCGTGTTTATCGATGACATTCTAATCTATTAAAAAACTGAAGAAGAACATAAAAAACATCTAAAAATTGTTTTGCAAGAGTTGCGAGAACATCAACTCTTCGCAAAGTTTTGTAAGTGTGACTTCTTCAAGGATAAAATTCAGTATTTAGGTCACGTAGTGACCAAGGAAGGAATTTTCGTAGATCCTGAAAAGATACGGGAAATCGAGGATTGGCCGATTCCTAAAGATGTGATGGATGTTAGATCTTTCATGGGCATTACTAGTTACTACCAGAGGTTCATTGAAGGCTTCTCGAGGATAGCAAATCTGATAACTTCCTTGCAAAAGAAAGGAAAGAAGTTCGACTGGAACCAGAAATGTGAAGAAAGCTTTAAGAAGTTAAAAACCTTATTAACCAGTGCACCTATTTTAAGAATAACAGATCCTAATAAAGAGTTTGTAGTATGTACTGATGCTTGTAATGAAGGCTTAGGCGGTGTTTTGACTCAAGAAGGGTATGTTATTGCCTATGAGTCTAGAAAGTTAAAAGTTCACGAAAAGAATTACGCAACATATGATCTGGAGCTAGCAGCTGTAATACACGCCTTAAAGATGTGGCGACATCACCTAATTGGCAGAAAATTTGTTTTAATGACTGATAATAAAGGATTTAAATATCTTTTAGATCATCCTAATTTAAATGCTAGACAAGCTAGGTGGTTAGCTTTCTTAGGTGAGTATGATTTTGAAATCCAGCATATAAAAGGTAAAGAAAATAAAGTTGCTGATGCATTAAGTTGGAATTCAAGGCTTAATTTTGCAATAGCAATCAACACTTATGTTTCAAACTTAGATGAACAACTTAAAGGAGGAGTAAAACAAGATGAAATTTATTAGAATTTACAAGCTAAAGCTAAGGAAAACCCCACAGAAAACTTAATAAAAGGTTACAGTTTAAATGAAAAGAGTTTTTACTCTATAAAGATAAACTGTATGTACCTAACGTACCTAAGGTCAAGCTGTTAATTCTGGATGAAATCCATAAAACACCATATTCAGGTCATCCAAGTTATCAAAAGACTATAACCATGCTAAGAAAAGAGTATTTTTGGCCAAATATGAAAACGAAAGTAGCTAAATATATTGCAAGGTGTTTAGAATGTCAACAGGTAAAAACCGAACACCAACAACTAGCTAGTTTGCTACAGCCTTTACCTATCCCTAGTTGGAAATGGGAAGTGATTAGTCTAGATTTTATTACTAGGCTGCCTAGAAATCAAAATCAGAATGATTCTATTATGGTAGTGGTTGATAAGTTAAGCAAGGCAGCTCATTTTATACCTGTTAAAACTACTTACAAGGCTGCCAATATAGCTGATATTTTTCTAAAGCAGATTTTTCGATTACATGGAGTACCAAAAGTCATAATCTCAGATAGAGATCCTAAGTTTACAGGAAACTTTTGGAAGTCCTTGTTTAAAAGATTAAACACAACATTGAATTTCAGTACTTCTTTCCATCCTCAAATAGATGGGCAAACTGAAAGGGTAAACCAGGTATTGGAAGATTTATTGAGAATGTATGTGAAGGATCAGCTAGGTAAGTGGGAGGACTATTTACATCTAGTAGAATTTGCATATAATAATAATTATCAGACATCAGCTAGATTTAGCCCATTTGAAATTTTATACGGACAAAAATGTAATACTCCTATCTCTTGGAGTAATCCAGTAGATAGATTGGTATTAGGTCCATAACTGTTGAAAGAAATGGAAGAAATTGTGAAACAAGTGCAGGGAAATCTAAAAGTGGCACATGATCGACAGAAAAGTCAAGCAGACTTGAAAAGAACTCCAAAATAGTTTCAGGTAGGTGAACATGTGTTCATCAAGGTAAGGCCCAAAAAGAGCTCTCTAAGACAGGGGAGTTGTGCAAAATTGGCACCTCGTTACTGTGGCCCATTTGAAATTCTGTCTAGGATTGGTCAAGTAGCTTATCAATTAGCATTACCACCTAACTTAAGAGTACACAATGTTTTTCACATTTCCGTTTTAAATAAATATGTTCATGATGCTACTCATGTTGTTAACTGGAATGTTGTACAGGTGGAACCAAAAGGAGAATTTCTGGTGGAACCAGACTGTATCCTTGGGAGGAGGGAAATTACACTTCGAAACCGCACCATTGGACAGGTGAAGGTGCAATGGAAGCACCTTAGTCCAGAGGAAGCCACCTAGGAATTGGAAAGTAAAATGCTAGATGCATATCCAATTCTGTTCCAAGGGACTTCGAAGGATGAAGAATAAATAACATCGAGGATGATGTTATATTCTAAGGGGGTGTGTATGTCACATGCCCCAATTTTGTAAAAAAATGTTATCTTATTTTGATTTTATTCCAAGACATTATGTTAAATTTAATGCTAAGTTGAAACTGTTGACTCACTAGAGTCAAGGATGTGGAATGTAATTATGAAAATTTAATTTTAAATAAATAAAAGTAGAGACAACAGCTTGAGAGAGCTATTAAAAAGAGTGTTACTGGTCAAGTTGGTGGAGGAGACTAGGTGGAGAGCAAACAGACAAGTGGTAGCATCCTCCAACACTTCCTATGTTGCAGGTGGCAATCTCCCTACATTTGGGGTCATGATCCCCCAAGAAAGTGGGATCAGAGCAGGTGGCTCAATTAATGACAACCAACCCAAAAAAAGACCTAGGCAATCTTAATAAAAGTAGCCAATGTAGAGAGTTGAGGCTACTCATTCCAGGAGAAGAATCATTCAGGTGAATGCACTTCAAGGAATTCATTGGGAAAGGGAAATTTGAAGGAAGGTGTTTGAGGGGTAAACTGCAGGAAGTTGATCTAGTACAGCTTTGCAGCTGAAAGATCTTACTGCAGTATGCAGAGTTGGTATTGAGTCTCAGGACTAGTACTTTGTTGTTTGCTCCACCTAGTTCCAGCCCAGGAGATTAGAACAGGCTCGGGGGTCCTGAGAAGTCGCTGTTTGAGCGCTCTCCAGGAATTGGTAGGGAAGAACAGCCTCCCATTGCTGCTGTCATCCAGCTTTAAAGACAGGTTCCATTATCTTTTAATTTCTGTGAGATTGTTTATATCTGTGTGTGAGCAAATAATGAATGATTATATGTTATGCTGTAAATTGTAAAGTTGAAATTTCTTAGTTGTTTCAAGGCTGAATCTGTATTTGATAAAAGATAAATCCTACCCATGTTTTTCCCCATCTGGAGTAATCCAGATCGTACTCTAGCACAGGTAGTGTGTTTAAATAAATGAAGTATGATAGGAATATGAATGAATAGAATATTTAAGTCCTTCTGAGTATTGAATGTTTCCTTTCAGTAGATAGTTATTATTATTACAGAAAGATTATTAACATGTTCGTAGAGTTATTGGTAGAACTAGACTGAATATTCTAAATATCAGAGATGAAACAAGAATTATCTTACTTACTAACAATAGTATGTTTAAGCATACAACTCATTATGCTATACAACATCTGCTTCTATAAACTGTACATTACATTGAAATAGAAGAACTAGTGTTATCAGTTGAAAGTTATCATTTATGTTAAGATGTAAAAATAATACAAATAGTTTATCTCTTTTCCTTTAGTGCTAACTAATCTTCCTGCAACTATCTGATCTTTAATTAAGAAATTGATAAATATTACAGTATTCTTTTCTTAGCATTAATAACTAAAGGACTGTAGTAACTTAGGTTTAAATTAATATTGATAAGAAACTGTTCTTATACATTTGCAGACAGTATAGATGTAAAGAATATTGACAGGTAGGAAAGTGCTTATATTCCTTCAGTAAGTCTACATACACAATTGTATTAAATAACACAAATATTATAGACTGCTCTCAGTCATAATTATTATACAAATAAATACCAACAAAAACTTAAGAAGAGATATTTACATAGATAATAATATTATAAATACAAATAATATTATTATTATCATTAAACAATGATGTTTATAAACCATTAATTTATAAAAACAAACTGAAGAAAACTGTGTAACAGTAATCAAATTTACAAGATAATAACATAGGAAATAATACTCTATAAAAATTAAAAAGGGAATAAACCCTAGCTCATATTTTGAGCGTAATTCTATAAGTATTTTTAAAATACTGTAGTAACCTAGGTTAAACATAGGGTTTTTCTTTTAAAACTATTAAAGAACCAACTAAAAATGTTATGCACAGAAATGAATTGCAATATTGATTAACTTGTATAAATGTAATTATAAAAAGAAACGGTACTTTCTTTTACTACCAGCAAACATCTATGGAAATCAATGGCAGGGTTAAAACCCTTGAAATTATTACCTTTACAAGTATCAAAATATTAAACTAAATTTACATAAACAAAAAATGTAATTATTAATAACCGGATTAATATAATTACTCACAGTCCTTTAAGGACAAATGGGAAAACTATATAATTATTATCACAAGAATAATTTATATCAACACAAGGGTTTTTACAAGTCAAACCCTAATCCATATTTTCCTATCAAACAAACAAGAACTAAGTTACGGCTGTAAGTATCAGCCTTAAGTTTTTTATTTATAAACTCTATTAGAGTACGCAAACGGAGTATAAACCTCGTTACATTCAAAAAGGGCCAAACCCTAACTTCTTACATAGAGTGTAATATAAAACTTTGTTAAACCAAACAAGTCTATGGACAACACTATCAACACAAAATTTACAAACTTAAACCTGACTGTAAAGCCCAAGCTTCGACTAAGTACAGTGCTCATTATAAATCGAGTCTACCCTAGAAAGGGTTTGGATTTAAGTAATTTCACAGCAGCTTTTAAAATCATTAAAAAAATAACATAACTTGTGACGAGATGAGAGAGGGTTTTCCAAAACCCTGGGCGAGTCCAACGACCACCCTAACACTAACAGAGCGAGAACCCATCATTCGGACCACGGGGCTTACCCGAGTTTTTAACCATGAGCCACAGCCTTTGCAAGGGGCTGTCTTTTCTTCCTTGTACAAGCTTCACAGCGACAAGCACCTGCAGCAAAGCATCAAACTATTGTCAGTGAAACAAATTACTTGTTAAATCATAAAAACAATCTTTACATACTTGCAGTAAGTAAAAGAAATTCCAATATGTTAATTACCTGTCAATGGTAGAAAAACGAACAACTTCATGAAACACTGTCACCTACAGGCGGTGCAGTTGAAAACCCAAACAGCCCTCAAGAATCTCACCATGGCGAGCCACGAGAATAAGAGAAGGAAACCGAAGCAGCCATTAAGCTATGCAGGCAATGGATGAAAGGTTTCACGGGGAGCGAGCCAAGGGTAGCAAAAAAAGGACAACTCTACTTGTTGCAGAGAAAGAACCAGCATTCAAAAACCACACACCGGAGAATAAAAGCAGCATGGAGTCAAGGCACAAGGCAACTGTAACCAGGAGAAACGATGGCCGCCATGGGAGACAAGCCAAGCAACCCAAGAGCCAGCGTAAACTACGGGACATAAATGATATTGGTTAGGTTTCTGTAGCATTATATATTTTCCAGATGTGGACAGAAATCAACCACATAGCAAACAAATTTATCCATGCAGCGAGGGTCATGTCCTATAGTATATGCGTGGAAACAACACTCCAATTATTGTTCATTGAAGCATGGAGTAAACCTTATTGTCAACCCACATAATTCACAATCCAATCGTTAATCATTTGCACCATGTCTTATGTTAGTATAATGTCAAGTTTATCAATGTGGGGGTTACGTTGACCAAGCTAATAATGTTATTTATGAATCTTAGTTTAAAGCCCGATTTGGATTATGCATTAATCCCTTTCTACCAATAACATTATATTGTTATATAAAAACATCACCATAACAATATAATTGGTTGCATAACTATTCTCTAGACATTGTTTTGATAAGATAGAAATCATTTAATTTATGTCTTGTTTATAGATAAGGTCAAAGTTTAAGTCTTTAATATAGATATAAAAGAGTTCATGCTAGCTATTAAATGACTATATTTTCTCTAGTAGCAAAGATAA
>LPNX010362028.1:353227-368748 GCA_001517045.1 Pseudotsuga menziesii | reverse complement strand
GGTAAGAATATTATCACAAAATTCTATCACATAGTTTAAGCGACAATACTTTGATAGAGCTTGGAGTATAACTCAACTTGGTTTTATTCTCATTCAGAATGCCTAGTGGACAGTAAGGTAATTATAGAATTAAACCTGATAACCGGAATAGGAATGACCCTATTGAATCCAAAAGTTACTAGAACCACAGAGTTAGGCTTGGAAACAAAATAGAGGTAACCATGAGTTCATATAGAAGGGCATGATGGTTGTAGTTTAACAATTGAAGGTTTTTACTGTCCAAAAGATAACAGGCTGTAAGTTATCTTGTAGAAACAAAACGAGGGTCAATAATTACATAGGTGAAATAAGATACTATTGCATAAATACTGACAATAACAATGTTTATAAATATTACAAATTACTTAGAATAAAAGTAGAATTACTTGTAACTGAAATTCTAATATTTAGAGTCGCAAACATGTTGTACTATCGTTACTTATTTCCGAACTTGTTTACTTGAAAAACTGAAGAAATCCAAATGGTTTTACCTTACAGGAGCTGTCTATATTTTAGCAGCTTATTTACTAAGATTTTTAAATTACAAATAAAATACTGCTGACACTAAAAAGATCTTTTAAAATATACTCGATCAATCATACCTGTAAACCTGTAAGAAACAGTATTCATCTGCGTTAGCACGATTGCTAAGTAAGCCCTAGATTCAAAAGTAGATTCCACCTACTTGACATAAAAGAACTAATCAGTAAACTGAAGCAAACAACACACAAAAAGATTTTATTCTTGCTACGAAAAATATACTGTTAAGTTATTAAAGTAGAATTTAGTGAAACTAATTACTTGAATATTTATTTTATGCAAATTGTTAGCTGATAGTAAACCGCAGGTTTTAGCATTTATTGTTATCTCAAAATTTTAAATTTTTGTGAAAATTTGGGGTTTTGACAGCCTCAGTCTTACAAGGACAAAATTGAGTTTTATGAGCCTAGAACTTTGGAAGAGTCAATAAGGAAAGCTAGGTATTGCTATGAGAAAAGAAGAGGCAAACCTGACTATCATAAGACATGGAAGGACATAAAGAATGAGAAGTATGACCAAAGGAAGAAAGGTTTTTAAATCTTCTAACTTCAGGAATCAGCAGAAGCAACCATCCCAAGCTGAGAAGCAACTAGCTAGAGTGGTGGGAGAAAAGCCAAGAGATCCACAGCAGATTAGAGAACCAATCTAATGTTAGAGATGTGGAGGACCCCACATGTGCAGGAATTGTCCACTCAAGAATGAGAGTGCAAGGCCAACTTACAACCTTCAAGAGGAAAAAACAGTGGATCAAGTAGCAAGGGCCATCCCTAGGATATACGTAGTGCTGGAGGACCGCCAGACAGATCACCAGTTGATTGTGGTTGAAGTATTGCTGAGCAATCTATTTCTATTTTGATTGACCCTGGTTCTACCCATAGTTACATTTTTCCTAGAGTAGTGGAGATTTGTTCTTTCAAGAAAGTAAGGCATAGCAAATTGTGGTTTAGCTAGCCACTGGAACCAAGAGAAAGGTTAGTGAAGTGATAGAGAAATTTCCATTGGTGATGAATTGATAGGTTACTTGTGTAGATCTGAATTTTCTACCCCTTGGCTCCTATGATGTTCTCATTGGAATGGATTGGTTAGAAGTTCACAGGGTAAAGCTTGAGTATTAACATAACACTTTTGAATGCATGGATGAAGAAGGGAGCCTGAGAGTTGTAAGAGGCATTCCAAAGGTAATTTCAGTGAGGAATATTTTAACAATACAGTTGAATAAATTTTGTAGGAAGGGTTTCCGGTTGTATGCAGCTCGTATTGTGGAGGCAGTGGAGAATGAAACTCCTAGGTTGGAGGACTTTCATGTATTGCAGGAATTCAGGGATGTTTTTCTTGATGAGATTCTAGGGCTTCCTCCAAAGAGGGACATTGATTTCACGATTGAACTTGTGCTAGGAGCAACACCAGTGTCCAAGACACCCTACAGAATGAGTACGCTGGAAATTCTAGAGCTGAAGATGCAACTGTAAGAGTTGTTGGAAAAGAAGTATACCAGGCCGAGTGTGTCTCCTTGGGGAGCACTAGTTCTTTTTGTGAATAAGAAAGATGGTACACTTAGGTTGTGTATTGATTATACACAACTAAACAAAGTCAATGTGAAGAAAAAATATCCTTTTCCTAGGATTGATGACCTCTTTGATCAAATGAGAGGAGCAAATGTATTTTCCAAGATTGACTTGAGGTTTGGTTACCATCAGGTAAGAATCAAGGATGAAGACATTCACAAGACAACCTCTAGGACAAGGTATGGACATTATGAGTTTGTAGTGGTACCATTTGGTCTCACAAATGCACCAACTACATTTATGTGCCTTATGAATAGTGTCATCAGCAGGTATTTGGAAAAGTTTTTTCTTGTTTTCCTCGATGACATTCTTATTTATTCTAAGAATGAGGAAGAGCATGAAGAGCATCTGAGATTGACATTACAATTGCTCAGGGAGCATCAGTTGTATGCAAAGTTGAGTAAGTGTGACTTTTATAGAGACATGATTCATTATTTGGGTCACATTATCTCTGATGAGGGCATATCTGTAGACCCATAGAAGATTGAGGCCATTATGAATTGGACTACCCCAAGAAATGTGACAGATGTAAGATCTTTTATGGGGCTTGTAGGATACTACAGGAAATTCATTGAAGGATTCTCCAAGGTTGCACATGCCATTAATTCTTTGAAAAAGAAGGGAATAAATTTTGAATGGACAGTGAGGTGTGAAGAAAGATTTCAGCAGTTGAAGAATCTTCTCACCCATGCGTCAGTCTTGAAAGTTGCAGACCCAGGGAAATATTTTTTGGTGTGTACTGATGCATGCGGTCAAGCGGCTTGGAGGAGTCCTTATGCAAGACAACCACGTGATATGTTATGTGTCCAGAAAGTTGAAGGAACATGAGAAGAACTATGCTACTCATGATCTGGAACTTGCATCCATAGTACATGCTCTCAAGATGTGGAGGCATTACTTGATGGGAAGAAGATTTGAGCTAAGGACAAACCATTGTGGTCTGAAGTATTTGTTTGATCAACCTACTTTGAATGCTAGGAAAGCTATATGGCTGGAGTTTTTATGTGAGTTTGATTTGAGATCAAGCACATAAAGGGGAAAGAGAATAAGGTAGCTGATACGCTTAGCAGGAAGGTGCACGAAATGCATGTGGCATCCGTTAGTGTTTGCTAATCAGACTTGAGGCAAAAAATTGTTAATCATGTTATTGAAGATGAATTTTATGTGCAGGTCAAGGAAAAATTGCAGCAACAAAGCCTTGAAAAGAAGTATGAGGGATATAAATTGGAAGAAGATGGACTTCTTACTTATAAGAATAGAATTTACATTCCAAAATGTAGCATATTTGAGGAGAGTTGTTATGGACGAGATCCATCAAGCTCCATATTCTGGTCACCCGGGATATTAGAAGACAATTGCTATAGCTAGAAAGTAGTACTTTTGGCCAGGAATGAAAATAGACATGGTTGAATACATTTGCAGGTGCATGAAATGTCAGCAGGTGAAGGTTGAGCATTAACACCCAACAGGTTTGTTGCATCCTTTGCCAGTTCCATAATGGAAATGGGAAGTTATTTCCATGGATTTCATTACAAGATTTCCAATGACTTGGAGACACCATGATTCCGTCATGGTCGTGGTGGACAAGTTGACAAATGCAGCCCATTTTATACCGGTTAAGTCTACGCATAAGACCAATGACATTGCAAAAATATTCATGAAGGATATTTTCAAATTGCATGGATTACCAAAGGCAACAGTCTCTGACAAAGATGTCAAGTTCACTTCCAATTTTTGGAAGGGATTGTTTGCGGATTTGGGTACAAAGCTAAAATTCAGCACCGCATACCATCCTCAGACTGATGGGCAGATAGAGAGAGTTAACCAAGTTCTTGAAGACATTCTTCGGATGTATGTGATGGACAAACCAACCAAGTGGGAAGATTATTTACACTTGGTAGAGTTTGCTTATAACAATGGACAACAATCATCCTTGGGGATGAGTCCATATGAAGCTTTGTATGGCAGGAGGTGTAGGACACCTGTGACTTGGGATAATCTAGTGAATAGGGTTGTGATTGGTCCAAAATTGCTCAAGGAGATGGTGCAGGAGGTTGTAAAGATTAGGCAGAATTTGAAAGTAGCCCAGGACAGACAGAAAAGCTATACAAATAAGCATAGGGTGAACAGAGAGTTCAGTGTTGGGGATCATGTTTACCTCAGAGTGAGGGAAATGAAGAGTTCCTTGAATCTTGGGAGTTGTTCCAAGTTGTCACCTAGATATTGTGGGCCATTTGAAGTGCTTGAAAGAATAGGACCAGTTGCATATAGACTTGCATTTCCTACTGGCACTAGAGCTCATAATGTTTTTCATGTTTCTTTGCTTAATAAATATGTACATGATCCTAACCATGTGATAAATTGGGATGTGATTTAGGTGGAAATCGAGGGAGAGTTCCAAATCGAGCCAATGCGCATCCTAGATAGGAAGGTCACCATGCTACCATGCTATGGAACTGAGCATAGGACACGTAAAGGTGCAGTGGGAGCACTACGGTCCTGAAGAGGCTACATGGGAGCTGGAGGATGCCATGCGATTGACACATCCATTTTTTTTTGAATTTGCGGAGCATTAAGGGAAATACCAGTGTAGCATTTTTGTTCAATTTTGTAAAGCACTGAGGACAGTGCTATTGAAGGGGGAGGGGGATGTAACACCCCGGTTTTGACCCTGTTGCATTTAATGTATATGATGTAAATATTATATGGAATCATGACAAGGAGCTCAAGGCCAAGGCCCTGTCATTGATTAATGTTTGGTATATATAGGAGATCATGGTTGATGCCTATGGTTTTTGTGCTAAGTCAAGCACGTTTGTAAACATCATGTAAATATGCAAATTAATGAAAAACTCACAACCAATTATGTCAATGCAACGAAAAATGAGATGGGGGCATGATTTTCATAAGGATATGGGGGAGGGAATGTTAACCTTGAACCAATTTTGGAAAATCCACGTGTCATGGGGAAATCCCATTAAAACTGTCAACTACCCTTTTTCTTGTCTTTCTTCCCAACCATTTATTTCTGGCAGAATGTGGTTGAGGTAGTTATTACAGGGAAGGGGAGGAGTATGGGAAATTTTGAATTGGGAAAAGTACCTAGTTTTGAATGTCATGTTTTGAATTCATGGGCAATAAAAACACCTAGAACCATATGCCAGTTTGGCTGATGCGTTCACACATTACATCTTTGTTTTTATTTCACATTTTGGGAGCTGCGGGATGTCTTTCTCATCCATCATTCTCTCAATTTGCGTGGAAGCTCTTCGATAGCTGAGCTCTTCCTATGTGTATCCTTCACGTTCTGCAAGTGTTTTCCCTTAGTGAGACTATGATTGTTGTGTTGCAGCGTTGTCTTGAACTATAGAGTGTATGAGACCTTGTTACTTGTGTTCTAGAGTAAAGCTGATGTTGCTGAGTCTCCCTGTGGTTGTTGTGTTGTGCACCCTAGTTTGGGTCTGAACTATGTACAAGAATTAGGAATGGGAGACACATAGAATGTTCTTGATAAACCTAGTGTGGAACCTCACAATAAGATAAGAGTGGCCGCTGAACCTGCTATGCACATCCTGAAGAGCACTGGAAGGGAAGGTGTAGCCTAAGGGACCGTGGAGCAGAGAAGGGAACACTTCCATGTGTTGGGTGTGTAGGTAGTGGGGAATCCAGGCCAGATAGGTCTTATGAAGGTGTTCTTAGCTCTGTAGATGGGATCACTAGCTTAGCAGTGCTTCCCGCCCATTTCCTTAGAAGCCTGATAAACCTAACTAGATAGATGTCTTGGCTGGTAGTCTAATAAACTCATTTGCTGGTTTGGATGTGTATTGTTTCATTTGACCTTGTGAGTAACCTTTGGCTGGAAAGTATGATAAGCCCAATTGTGAATGCTAGATTAGCTAGGTAGCCTGATAAATCCATCTGTTGGCTTGCCTGTGTCTTGTTGTATTTGACCTTGTGAGAACCTTTGGCTGGACAGTCTGATAAACCCAATTGTGAATGCTGGCTTGGCTAGGTAGCCTAATAAACCCAGCAGTGAGATGGATTGACTGTGTACAGTATGATAAACCCATATGTTGGATTGACTGGTCCTTAAGGTGAATGTTGGCTTGACTGTGAATAGTCTATGAAACCCAACTATGAGATGGCTTGGCTGAGTGGCTCGTGAAACCCATCTGTTGGTTTGTTTTCCCTTGCAGCCTGATAAAACCAATAGTTTTGGCTTGGCTAAGTTTTGTTGCACCCTTGGCTATGTATGAGTCGGCTAGTGTTCCCTTATTCCTTGAGGAAATCATGCCCATCTCGGGGGTGGCAGTTTTGCTGAGCGATTGATGAGTGCACTGACCTATGGTTGGGTGGAACATTGCAGCGACATAGCTGGTTATAGGACAAGTTCTTCTCAAGATAAGTGTTCTTGTCCATGTTAATCTCTGTAATTGTATTTCTTGCATTGTAATTGCTTGATGGTATATGATGAACATGTTGGATGTGTTGAATTGATGAATTTTTCCTTTGAATAACTGCAATTATAGGCATATATGTATGTTTCCTTCAATGCATTGTTAAACTAAGTTGTAGGGTTAGAATGTCAGATTGATGTTGGCCTGGATGGCCAAGTCTGTTTAAAGACTTTGATTAGCAGGTTGAATTTTCGAGTAGAAACCTTCTTCCGCAATGGTTTATTCCACTGGAGGGATGTGGGATGTAGAAGAAATCCTTTGGCATATTTGGACCTCCGCAAAATTCCTTTCTGCAATTCCCTTTCTGTAACTTGCGGGATGCGGAGATGTCTTTTTGTGAATTACGACTTTCGACAGTTGTCGTTCCGTAATTTGCAGGATGCGGGACGCAGGGTGCGGCTTCATAGATTTCAATTTCCAGAATGGTTATTTCTGCATGCAGGATGCGGGAATGTGGAATGCGGGATCACGATATCGCAATTTCCACAATTCCCAATCCCACAACTCAAGTTTTTCATGCCGTCGATTTTTGCAGGATGAATCTTAGCCGCTGATTTAATTCCAGATGCGGAACCGTTTGTGATCATTGTTTTCCATCACTATTTCTCTCTGTTGTTCGATCTCCTCTGAGATATTTCCTTGCAGATCATCAAATTTATCAATGGAAGACAGGAGGGAGCATGACAGTGTTGGAAATGTTGAGAAGTGGTTTGCGGCCATGCCTTGTGTTTTGATGAACAGTAAAGGTTCTCGATGAAATTTTTAATTCCGCATGATAGTGGGATATGGGTACACTACAATGTGCCTCAATTAAAGCGTGATATTAAGTTTGAATTTCCTATTTACAATGGAGAACTTAATGCTGAGAAATTAGACAATTGGATCCTTCAAATATAAGTTTATTGTAGGATTCAAAATTTACTAAAGATAACATCAAAATTCAGTTGGATTCTCTCCTCTGGAGATCTTCTTGGCTTCAGGGTTCTTTTTGTCCTTCCCCTTCTATCTGCATTTAGATTATGCATTCTTAGTCTCCCCAGCTAAGAGAGATTGATTTTTGGAGGCTTTAAGGGCTCCCATTTGGATCAACTTGTCTTGTTCTTGAATGAGGGATTCAGTGAATGGATCAAGTGAGGGAATTTTCTAGTTTGGGGTTGTTAGTGTCTCAAAGTGGAAGGTGGACGAAAATAATGAAAATTCAGGTCCAAGATTTCTCAGAATGGAGAGCACCAATTTCTCATCCTTTCATCAATTCCACATTTCTTACACTGCATGACCAAAGACTTGAATTTGGAGAGGAATTGTTGGATGGTTTCGAAACTGCTAGGTTCATGAGAAATCAACTCATTCTCCAAAATGTGGCCTCCCAGCTCATCCTACTTTCCAAACAATGATTCGAGATTTTTCCATACTTCCCTCGATGTTTTTATTCCATCAAGGTGGAAGAGAAACTCCATGGAGATATGAATACACATGAAACCAAAGGCTTCATCCAATTTATTTAGGTACTTCGATTTCTCCAAAGGCTGTCGGGGTTAGAACTCCTTTCCAATTATGACCCTATACAGACCTTTGTTGTGAAAAAATATATATGCATATCTCTCCTTCAATCCAAGTAATTTAAGGGTGTGAGGATCCTCAGTGTTAAGGCTGTTGAATTTTCCATTTTATAGCTTCATGAGAAGCACAATTCTTTAGGATTCATCAAATAACCTTCAAAAACTCTCAATTCAAAGGTAAAATAGTCCAATCACACTCTACATTGACATGTGCAATTTATCAGGGTTCTTCATACCTCGATAGACTTCTCTAGATAAATATAGAGGGAACAAGACAAATATTCTGGGATTTATGTGGAACCCAGTTGCATTTGGTGCATCAATGGAAGTTTCGGTGTATTGAAATTGACCTAAACCACTCTGATACCATGTACAATTATCAAATCCACGTGATCATCAGGCTAGATAGAAACTCTTGGTGAAAGAAGAATGAATGAGGAATATTTTCAGTGCTAGAATTATCAAACAGTAACGGTGAAATGATTCAGAAAAGAGGAAAAAATTTGACAGCACAACAATAAATCAATAATCATTAATCTATATGAAATACATTCATAATACAATAAATATAATTTGAATCCTCTATATGTGATTCAAATTCTATGACTTGGACTGAATCTAGAGATCACTAACTATGGGAAAATCACCACTAGAGGATCTCTAGTGTAACTCCAGAAAATTGAAACACCTCACAATCAGTTAACTTACCAAGGTAGGTGAGCAAAGGCACCCATTCTCCTTAAATCATGCAAAGGTGTCATTGGACTAACTAAAGATGAACTGACTGTGGCCCATCAGAGCATAACTCAACACAGACTGAGGTGAAATGATGGTGGGACTCCCATGAATTAGTGTGGGTTCCTAAAATATAGGGATTGGGCTCTGTAGATCCTAGACTCATGCATACTAGTGCATAAAGTGGTAGGTGGGGCCCAGATAACTTCTCCATGGCACTGATGAAGTGGCAACATATTCCTAGGCTAGGAAACTGGCATTTAGACTATGGTGGAAAAAAGAGGATTACAATAATCCTAATAAGACACATTGAATAATGTTATAAAATCGTTGACCAAGTTAGTAACCACAAATAATTTTTCCTGGTGTAGGGAAAATAAGGGATTGTTAACCTTGATTAAGTGAACTAAAGTTCTAACTATTTTGTTTATACAAAGAATAAATCAAGTGGTAGAATATTGAAAATGCTATAGTCTTTGCATATAAATCAACCGAAAATGTTGATAGTCATTTATTATAAGTCAAGTAGAGTTAGAGTCGACATACGATGGATATCTAGGTGACTGATCGACCAAAATAGCTATTTGGTCGAAGGAAAAAATAGCTCCACTGGAAGTCGATGGAACAACTCAAAGCTCAATAGGCAATCGACTAAAGTTGACCTAGTTAAGTCGACTATAATAGAATACCTTAAAGTTCTTAGAAAGTTATGGATTTCCATTAATGAGAAATTGGTTGTATTGATTCTATAAATAATATGTAATGGCTATGCAAGTATGAGAAGTAAGTGTGTAGCATGATCATGTAATGAAGTGTGATTTCTGGTCTAGAAAATCACTATTGTAAACTCTTGTTGTGAGTGTTTTATTATGATCCATATGGATATAGGTGGCCTCCCAGTGCCCACCTATTCCACTGGCTCAAAACTGTTTTTCATTTTGGCATTTTTCTTGTAATTTTCTACATTTTTTCGGGTCCCAAACTTTGGGGGCCGTTTTGAGGCCCTAAACAACATTTTTTGGCGATTCAGGGGGTGAGGGGAGGGAGGAGGTTGGGGAATGGTTTGCATTGGATTTAATTTGGTCCTAATTGAAAGTTTAAATATCAGATAGACCTTTCCAATGGGATATCGAGCACCCTAAACATATATCATTTGAAAAAGTTATGACCCCAAGAAGTTGACAGTTCAACTAACCACCTTGGGGATGCAAACTTATGACGATTAATCTCCTAGGGTTAGCTTTAGGGTTTTCTACCTCTTCAAGTATTTATGATAAAATAACCTTCAGCATACTTTTGTATTCATCTTGTCACGAGTGACCGTAGCCATTGCATCTCTTCTCAGAGATACAACTACCACCATTCCTACTATTTTATTTTTACAGTTTGTTCTGTTTCATTCATTTAATAGAATCTAAGTTTAATGCATCATTGTGTTTATTTCCATATATCTATGTATGTGAATATATATACGCTCTTTCATTTAGTTCTCACATAGATCTGGAACAGTGGTATTATATCTTTCTTCTCTTATGGTTTCTCAGTGCATGTCCTCGATGAGATCTGAATAACGAGAGTTGGGTCTCAAACTAGTTGAGTTTGGGGAAAATACTTCTCGTAATCCCAAGCAGTTGCACATGGTGGGAGAAGAAAAGAGAGATGAGGGAGCAGGATATCCTATTAAACTATTGCTCGAGGAACCCCTCGCATGATAGAAGAACGAGATGATAGATAAATTTTCCTATATCATTTGAAGAATGTCGACGACGATGAACACACCTTCAACGAGCACTCATTTCAGGGTGCGAATCCATTCAAGGTACAAGTTAACTTTGACATCCCCTTATTTGAAGGATATATAGATGTAGATTCTTTTGGAAAATGGTTGATTCTATTAGAGGGGTACTTCTTTGTTCATAATTTTTTCGACAGTGATAAGATCACCTTCACATTTTGTAAGTCCCTCCACCATGTCAAAGACTAGTGGGACATGTATTCCGAGAGGTACATGAGGGATGAATCTGAGATATTCAATATAGAACCCACTTGGGCATATTTTCTCAATTCCTTCAAAGAGGAATTATACCCTGTCAAAAAATATGATGACCAATACACCCGGTGGGTGACATTGCACCAGGAAAGAGACCAAATAGTGTTAGAGTATACGAATACATTCCATACCATGTGCTCAAGGCTGGGTATTAGAGACTCCGAATGACACTTTTTTCTAAAGTACCACAGTGGCCTTCATAGGTAATTTTAGTCGGAGATGGATTTCCTGGACATATCCTCACTCGAAACAACTTATTGATATGCCGCCAATATTGAACAAATGTTTAAGCAAATGAATAAGGGGGATTTTTGGTTTGCAAAGCAACAACAAAAGACAAGAAAAAGTGGCCCTATTTCACAACCCAAAGGATAAAGAAAGGATGGACAATGTCCCGACAACCAGTTGAAGCCGTAGACAAAGAAGGGTAATGGGAAATCGAAGAAGGACACTAAAAAGTGGTGTGATTTCCACAAAATCCCCTGGAACAACATAGATGAATGCCACTCAAAACAATCAGTGTTTGTTGAGACAAAATACCCAGATCCACACTTTGAATTAGACAATGATGTAGAGAAATAAATGGGTAAGAATATCATTGGCGGTCAACCTAGTGCCACTGTCACAACCACAAATATACAACCAAAAGAGTCAAAGGATCCAGAGGAAGGGGAGCACCTCTTCCATTCGCAACTATGGCTGTAGGGGACTCCACTACATTTCATTGTTAACAATGGTAGTCAAAAGAACCTCACCTCGTTCAAGGTCATCAAAATATTGAATCTTTCGATGGTTCCACATCCCCAACCCTACAACATTGGTTGGCTAAGCCATGGAATAAACATTCGTGTTAGTTAACAATGTTTCCTATCCTACAACATCAAGCCCTTAAAAGATAAGGTAATGTGTGATGTTTCCCCACTTGAAGTTTGTGATGTTATTTTAGTAAAACCATATATGTGGAAACATCATGCTGCATATGATTCTATACCTCGTAGTGTCATTATTATTTTGGTAAAGAAACTCTACATGATACCAGAGACACTTTTTACTACTGTAGCATCTCTGATCACAACGAAGCAGTGTAGGAAGGTAATCTCCCAAACAGGGGAATTTGTACTCTTAATTTTTCATTCTGAGGGTGAAAAAAATATCACAACAACATCCACCACCTCCACATAAAACTCCTCTATGTAGCAAAAACATGTGAACAAGATCATGCAAGCATATAAAGACATCTTCACCACACCTGTTAGGGTTCCAACACATTGATAGGTAAAACATTACATCTATTTGATCCCTGGTCCACCTTTACTGATGGGCCAATATACAGGTGTTCCCTCATGGAGAATGAAGAAATCAAATTCCAGATTCAAGAGTTAATCCAAAAGGGGCACATTTGTCCCAACTCCTCACCTTGTGGGAGCCCAATTAGTTGGTATAGAAGAAAGACGGGACATGGAGACTCTGTATTAACTACTGAGCTCTAAACAAGATCACAGTCTACAATTGGTATCCCATTCCCTAGATCAACGAACTCCTCGACCAACTCAAGGAGGTCAAGTATCTCAGCAAGATTGACCTGAAGTCTAGTTATCATCAAGTGCTAATTGAGCAGACTGATGTTTGGAAGACTTCCTTCAAACCTCAGAAAGGAATTTTTAAGTGATTGACCATACCTTTCAACTTGACTAATGCTCCAAAAACCTTCATAAGGATGATGGATGATATTATAAAACCATTCACCAATTCCTTTGTGGTCATATATCTAGATGATATCCTCATCTTTAGTAGAACATGGGTAGAACATTTGCAACATCTCCACTAGGTCCTTAGTACCCTAGGACAACACAAGTTATATGCCAATCTAGAGAAATGATAATTTTACATGGAAAGGGATCATTATCTGGGATACATTATCGAAAAACATGGTGTTCATGTAGATCCGACCAATATCCAAGGCATTTGCGATTCATTGACCCCGACAACTCTCACAAAGCTTTGCAACTTCCTAGGCCCTGCAAACCTCTATCACAAATTTGTGTTGGGATTCTCTAAAATATTTATTGGTCCATTATCCACTATGAACAAAGGTGGATCTAAGGCCAAATTCATCTAGTCCAAGCCACAACAACACGCATTTGAGGAGCTAAAGCAATGATTATGTTTGGCGCCCGCCCTTACCTTACAAAATCTGAAACAACCCTTTGAGACTAAGACAGATGCTTCAAACTATGTTGTTGGTGTGGTACTCACTCAACATGGACATCTAGTGACATATAATAGTGAGACACTTTCATATACAGTCCGCAAGTACCCCACCTATGACAAGGAAATGTAATCCATTTTCCAAGCTTGTCGCCAATGGAAGCATTACATCCTTGGAAAAGAAACAATCATAAACACTGATCACATGCCCTTGCAGTTTATGCAAACCAACTAAAGTTACATAATGAACGCCACTAGAAGTGGTCCACTTCCTTGCACCAGTTCCAACTAAACATTAAATATAAGAAGGCAAACACCATTCGAGTCGCTGATTTCCTCAGTCAACCTCCCGTAGTAGCATTAACCACAGTGCTCAATTCTTGCAGCCATGAGACCTCTGGTTGGCCTCAAATGTATGACAGTGATCATGTGTTCACTCCCATGTACTAATCCTTGTGTGTAGGTACACCAGTGGCATAATTTTATCTTTGGGAAGGATTTTTATGCCACATAGGGCCCAGGCCATCTCTGCATTCCTTTAAGCAAATGTGCGGAGATGATTTGGGAAGTGCATTAACGTTAGTTGGCAGGAAACTTTGGAACTGAGAATACGGTGGAAATATTGTAGAAGTATTTTAATTGGCTCAAAATCTGACAAGATGTTGGCTAATATATTTGATCCTGCATTTCCTATGCCATTTCCAAACCAGCCATAAAAAAGAAAGGGTTGTACACCCCCCTTCCTAATATGAATGGGCCATGGGAATCCATATCCATGGATTATATGCTAGGAATACCTTGAACTAATCATGGTAATGACTGTGTTTTTGTCTTCATGGATTTCTTTTCTAATATGGCCATTCTGATAACTTTCAATATTTAACAAGAGCATATTTACCAAAGCCACTGCTAAGCTCTTCTTCGAGCATGTTTGGGTTAATTTTGGGATGCCACAGACTATCATTTCATATTAGGACAGTGGGTTCTTGAGCAATTTTTGGTCTAGTCTATGGTCATTGATGGATACCAAGCTCACCAAATAGACTTCCTTGCACCCCCAGACCGATGGACAAATATAGGTAGTCAATCAGAAGATTGTGCATATTATGAGAATGTACAGTTATAAACATCCCCTCACATGGGATGATATCCTTCCATATGTTCAGCATAGCTATAACATATCTCTTCATATCTCTACCAGTCACAACCCTTTTCATGTGTGCCTAGGTTTCCAACCACTGGCCCCAATTGATGTAGCTCTTCCCCTTGCATCCACACAAGAGGAATCTTCCCATGCTCAGGATGAGGAAGATAAGGCCACCATATTTATTGATGAATTCAAAACATGTTCCAATAGGTCCATGATATTTTATAAAACCCCAATACTAAATACAAGACACGAGATGACCAACATTGGGTTCCACACAATTTCCAGGTTGGGGATAGGTTTTGGTTGCATTTGCAGAAAGAGATGCTCATAGGACCCCATTGTAATTTTTGTTCACTTCGATATGAGAAATA
The DNA here is from genome assembly GCA_001517045.1 of Pseudotsuga menziesii. Classification (NCBI taxonomy): domain Eukaryota; kingdom Viridiplantae; phylum Streptophyta; class Pinopsida; order Pinales; family Pinaceae; genus Pseudotsuga; species Pseudotsuga menziesii. The sequence continues at coordinate 354,074 of LPNX010362028.1, read as the reverse complement.
CACCATCACTAAGGAAGTTGGTGACAATGGCTTCGAATTAAGCATTCCTTAATTCCTTGGGCTGCACCTAGGATTCAATTTGGAGTTCCTTCGACCATATTTTGCACCAATGTTGGACACCTTGGAGGTGGAAGAACAATTGGAACATATAGAGATTAATCTAGAATACATGGAAGAAAAAACCATTGATTATATCATGGACACATAGGTTAATGGCACCTTCCAACATAATATCCAACTATATCGAGTTGTCAAAGCAAGGAAAATCCTCCACCAAGGCAAGTGGCTCACCAAGATTCAAGTTCAGCAGAAGTTTCCCCATTTTAGGGGGGATCTCAATGAAATGGATACCATTGCTTCCTAATGGGAGAGGACTGATCTAAATGGGTATAGGTGGCCACCCACCTATTCCGCTGGCTCAAAATAGTTTTGCATTTTGGCAATTTTCTTGTAATTTCTAGGTTTTTCTGGGTCCCAAACTTTCAGGGCTATTTTGATGACCTAAATGAAATTTTTTGGTGATTCTAAGGGCCAAATGCTTACCAATGGCATGAAATTATCCCCATTCAAAATTTGTAAATGTCGGATAGAACTTTCCAACGGGTTCTTGAGTGCCCCAAATGGAGATTGTATGCAAAAGTTATGGCCCCAACAAGTTGACTATTCAACTAACCACCTTAGGGCCACAAAATTTATGACGATTCATCTCCTAGGGTTGGGTTTAAGGTTTTCTACCTCTCCATGGATTTATGATAAAAGTCCCTTCCGCCCCCTTTTGTATTCATCTTGTCACACGAGATTTTAGCTGCCACATCTCTTCTTAGAGATACAACCACCACCATTCTAA
>LPNX010362028.1:279691-353209 GCA_001517045.1 Pseudotsuga menziesii | reverse complement strand
TATATGCTTTTTCATTTTGTTCTTAGATAAATACATATAATATTAATGGATGAATGGTAAACTCATTGGTTTGCCGGTTTTCGATAGGAAAGGGGTTTCCAGGGTAATTTCTATGTAATTCATTGTGTGCCATTATCTTACTTTTAATTTTGTTTAACTATTTGAATTAATTTGCAAACCTATTGTAATTGGTATTAATAACCAACACCAACCACCAAATGAACCTAAAATTGGTCAGAGAAATATTTTTTATTGGTATTTTTGATATTTTTATCCATGGTTCTATTCGCTAATGTGATAGAGACTCTTTCATATTTATATCCATTAACAAGTTCCATCTCATCCAAATTATTGACAAAAACCAAGTTTCTATGTGCATGTTCTATAGAAATATCATAAAGTTTGACCATGGACTATAAGTTTTTTTCTAAATCAAGACATATATTATTTTTTGGGTGTATGTGTTTGATTCAACATGAATTAATTTTCTCCCAACCTTGCTTTCAAACTCTCTAGTTTCATCTATATGATGCATATCACCTAGGATATCAACAAGCTCTTCATTATTTCTTCCATTTTTTTATATGAAAGGATTGAGGAATTGCAGGCTTAGTAATTCCCAGATTCATCATTCCCTCTCTTAAACATCTAAATAATGTTTGATAATCTATTATACTAATACTAGTATTGACACAAGCAATTTGAATTTCATCTACATCGATGGACTTTGATGTTTGTATTATCACTTCATGAAAAATATATTTTCTATGAGAACTAGACATGGTTTCTTGATAATATAGAAAATTCCATCTTTGTTAAACATCGCGTTTATGACATAATACATGTCAAAGTTTTGATCTCACTAGTTTTCTGCTACCTTCTTTGGTTTCATTAGATGTTTCACAACATAAACCCTTCTCTTCCTAGCACCCCCATTATGCGTCAATTATGAAGTACTATAATTGTTCTTTACTTGAGCTCTTCCTCCTAGTCGTGTTCTCTTCAACCTATTCCATAGTATTGTTATAACATCATGGTTGGTTTTTGTGTCGTTAACTTATTCAGTTAATTGATATTTCTCATAAATAAATTATCTTATCACTTCTTATTTTTCATTAAGTATTTTGTTTGTGCAACAAGGGTTTGTTGTAAATTCATATTTTTATTTCCTAAGGCCATATTACTGTTTTGTAGTTGATGAATTATTTCAACAAACCTAAAATTCATTGTATCCAAATAATTGTTCATATAATTAAGTTTTGTGTTATTTTCTTTTAAATCCTCACAATATCCTAACAAACCTTCTTTTCCATGACACAAAAAGATTACTAATACTGTTATGCTTTTGAAATATGGACATAAATTTGTTTGAGGATCAATCGGGATAAATTATACTTGTGCCCATAAGTACATATGTTTTTCCCCTTCTAGTCTTAGTTTGTTCTCATCAATACGATGTCCTTTTAAGCGGTTCTTCTTTTAATATGGTTCCATATCTTGATCCTCTCAAAACAAAAGTGTAAATTCTTGCTATGTATTCAGGAATATTTGATATTATCTGTCTACAACAAAACAAAAGAGGTTTTAATGTATGAAATCTTCTAATGTTGACATAAAAAACTATTAGTTAAAAAAAAACCATGGAAAGCGAGAAAATTACTAATAGGTATTATAAGTGTAGGATGTAACCAAGCCTTATCTAGGGATATATTTCCAAGAAAGTCATGTTGAAGTGGATTTAAAAAAAGACATATTTATTTTAGCTTTTGACTTTCCATTGTTTTACATTTTTATGAGAACTTGACTAATGGATCCAATCCTTATGGACCTTGTGGAATTTGCAACAAAGGTGATGAAACATGCTCATAAGTAGGATGCTTCTATGAAAAGGATTTTGACAAAGAGAGTCGAAATAGTTGGGATGCAAATTATGTAACTACTACAAGTATTTATTCTAATCAAATACATGGTTTTCTATAATGTAACTCCTACATGTCTTCAAATAACAAAGGCACAATTGTTTACAATCACTTTTTTGGATGGTATCTATCTTTGTATGCCTAGATTTGTCAATACATGGGTTGTAAAAAAATTCAGGGATAGTATGATCAATTATATTGGATATTATCTAGTGGTATTCCATTTTCTCTGATTCTAGGTAGTAGGAATATAAGAGAACTGCTTGACATAATTATAACATGGATAGTAACTGTATACAAGACACTCTCAAACATTATTGAAATCCATAAAATCTATGTTTGGGTAAGTGTATAAGGTAATAAATTCATGAACTAGAAAATAGAAGGGCCACATTGACCTACAAAAAGGACACACATCAAAACAATGAAGACCAATAACAATGCCTAGATAGCTAAAAGACATGAACCAACATGGATGGTAATGTCAAATATTCTTCAATGGCCTTCCCCTTTTTCTAATTCTAAGAAGAATGAATATAATACAACAATGTGTAGGTGCTATCATTACATATATTTAGTGTATTCATTAGAATAACATCATAAAAATCTCTAATCTATGACTATTTGACAAAAATAAAACATGGATAGTAACTGGTATGAGACACTCTCAAATGTGATTGAAATGCATAAAATCTTTGTTTTTAAGATCATTGGAATTCCGTGTAAGTGTTGAAGCTAATAAATTCCCAAACCAACAAATAAAAAGGCCACATTGACCCGCAAAAAAGGACACACATGACAGCAGTGAAGAAAAATAACAACACCCAACTAGCAAAAGACATGAAGCAACATGTATGGTATGATCAATTTTGTCAGATATTATCCAATGGCCTTCCCTTTTCTATGATTACAAGTAAAAAGAATATACGAAAACAATGTGTAGGTGCTATCATTACATATATTGAGTGTAATCATTAGCATAGCAACATAAAAGTCTATAATTTTGTTATTGTTTGACATTAATAAAAAATGGATAGTATTTGCTATGAGACACTCTCAAACATGATTGAAATACATAAAATCTATGTTTCCAATATCATTAGAATTATGGGTAAGTTTTGAAGCTAATAAACTACATAATCAACAAAGAAAAGGGCCACAATGACCTACAAAAAGGACATACATGAAAACAATGAAGACAAATATCAATTCCCAACTAGAAAAAGACATGGACCAACATTGATGGTATGATAAATCCTTTCATATATTCTCCAATGGCTACCATTTTCTATGATTATAGGTAGCGAGAACATAAGACAACAATGTGTAGGTGCTATCATTATCTATTGAGTGTATTTATTAGCATAACAATAGAAAAGTATCTAATTTTGTGATTGTTTGAAATTGATAAAACATGGATAGTAACTATCACGAGACACTCTCAAACATGATTGAAATGCTTAAAATATTTGTTTCCAAGATCATTGGAAATTTGGGTAAGTGTTTAAGGTAGTAAATTTCCCAACTAACAAAGAAAAGGGCCACATTGACCTACAAAAAAGGATGCACATGACAAAAGTGAAGACAAATAACAATGTCCACCTAGCACAGGGGGCTATGAATGGGGCACTATGAATCCACAAGTGTGAAAAAATGGGATTGTAGATAGACTAGGTGGATTTTAACATGACCTTATCCTAACCTTGAGTGCAAAAGTACCCTTATTATATTTTAATCATTAATACCTTTTTAATTAGCCTTAATCCTTATTTATGTGCTAATGGGGAATTAGTGCATGGGATAGGACTAGAGTGTTTTGGGAAATATCAAGTTGTTGAAGATAGTTGTGCAACTAAAGGCACGCATGAAGGAATACTTGGGACATATAAACAGTCTCTCCCTTGCACTCATACTGATGTAGGGGAGTCCATTGTTTTGTTTATGTAACCAGGAAACCATTATTCTTAGTTGGGGTGTGGGTTCCAAGGCTGTAAATTGACATTACTTATGGAATTAGAGTTTGATATATGGAAATTTCTCAGAGATGAATACCATATCGAACCCATATTATGCTTCTAGTGAAATGGTGGAATGCGTGTGAAACTTCCTCTATGGAATTTCTGGTTCATTTATTAATAGTAGTGGCCTAGTGTAGGGTATTCACTATTGTGTGTTTGGAATATAAATCATGGAAGGAACTGCACTGTCTGGTGTGGAACTGGTTGCTGCCAAAGTCTTGAACCAGGAAGAAATAAACCATGTTATTAGGTGTGAAATTGACGAGTGCCAAGCTATGAGAGATAACTAGGCAGGGATTACCCTATTTACTTGTATATTTACCTTTCCATCAACCTTGAGCGTTCTCCTGGTGGATTCATAGTCTCTCCTTAGTTCAAGGGTGGTACCTTGATGAGAGATTTATGAGCGAGGAAACCTATGGTTGGGTGGAATGTACTTCACATAGCCAGTTTCTCAAGCTGTCTATTATTTATATAAGTGCTTGTTGCTATGTATCAACTATTATATTACTATGCATGATTTAATAATTGGAATGATTCATGAAGGATTGAATTATTATCTACATTGGGTATGCACTTTTGTAAATTGAATGGTTAAACTTGAATTCCTACATACTTGTTCCTGAACAATCTCATTTATGAGTAATAAACATGTACACATATGTGTCTATTGTTTTGGGTTGATGTTGTAAACAATAATCAAAATTCATTGTAAGATAATACACTTAGAGGAATTATGCCTCTGTGAATGCATACTTCCTATGGGAATCCATTTAACCCTGTTAAGTTAAATTTCCCCAAAATTGTCTAAGTGTTTGTGAAATGATTAAGTCTGGAATGTTTATTTACCAAGTAAATTATTTTTGAGATAATATTTAATTTTTATTCCTTCTCCTTGTGAGAATGCAATATGGATTTTGTGAAAGGAGGCCTTATCAGGGTTGTCCATTGAAGTTAACTTAGGTTTGTAAGCCTTAAATCCAAAGTTAAACCAATAGCCAATTGGTCGAATTCCTTATAATTTTATAAATGGTTTAAGTTAGAAATTTTCATCTTGTTTCCTCTTAAATTCATAAATTGAACAAGTTAGAACTACTTGATTCAAGAAACTATATGTTTTACTACTGAGTATCTTCTTGATTATTTATGTTGATTAGTCCCTTGATGATTTATGTTCAACCTTAATGAATAACACGTGTGATTGAGAATTGATGAGTACCTTCTTGACATAAGAATTTTATTATTGATATATCCTTGATGGTTCCTAATGTACTTATAGCTGTTTTTTTCCAAGGAAAAATTCATCAATTTTGTTCAAGTAGAAAGAAAATCACACTCTCAATGTGATATTTCATTTGCATGGAAAAAAGTTGAGGGAAATTTTGTTCCACATATATTCCTCATGGATACAAAAGGAAACCTATCACACATCCTGTAATGTCCCCATTCAAATAATTGCATAGCAGGACAATTCCATCAATCCTACTAGTTCCCTAGGTTGGATGGATACATTTGGAATTTTAATAAGGGAGATAATAAATGATGTTCAGACATTAGAATTTAATAAATATTTAATAATGGATCTTATCAAATAAATACAAGAGAAAATTTAAGTGGCAATGGAGCATGGAGACACATGGAGATTATGGGGCCTACACAAGCCAAAATTTCTGTGCCACATGGCATCCTCCTCTTGCAATTTCGAATCCATGGGAATCCTAATGCTATTGGATGAGTTATAAGGCTAATACACTTGTACATATACATCAAGGCCTAATTGGGAAGGAAATAAAGAGTCAAATGGGAGCTTCTTGGACACTTGGGTTAGATTCCCTAACATCTATGACATCTGTGACACCAATGATGAAGATGCTATGACATTTATGACACATTTCAGACATGAATGCTTAAATATGACCATTATGAAATGTCAGGTATAAATATAGCATCAAAGAGGGAGCTCATGTGAGTTGGGTAAGCTCAATGGGTTCCTACTCGAATTGGGGGAAGATGGAAGGCTAGGAAAGGGAGGACACATGGAAAACCTTGAGCACACACCCTAATTACAATTGGCTTGAGTTTGTGGATGGATTGGTAAAATTAGAAGGATAATTATGTTTATAAAATATATGTATCAATCAAGATAATAGCTTTTGATTATTTGATCATTTGCATTTGTGAGAGAGAGCTAGTGGATGACTATTTTCTTGCCTTAGCCAATTTCGAGAATGAAAGATTCCCATCCATGTTGGTGTGTGGAAAGGAAATTCAGGTATTTTATGGAGATTTAATAGAGTCATAAGTTACAAGTGCAAGCTATAGGGAATCTCATGGTTTCTTCTAGTGCAACACATTCTCTCAATAATTTCCAGTCTTTATTGCATATTCTTGCTCATGGAGGGATTGCACTTTGGGTGAGATATTGTAATACTTGGGAGAGATTATCATGGTCCATTTATGATTGTAATAATATTAATATGATATTTTATTCATCTTCATAAATTATCAGGTCGAAATACCTAATGGTTGTATGTAAAAATGATTATTAATGAGCAAACAATGACCATTTCCCCACTATATTGATGTATGCCATTGTAATGATGATGATTTAGAATGTAAGAATTTTTATATGATATATTTATGATGAATGGACTTAAATTTATTAATATTACAAGTTTCATATCTATAACTTAAGCATTTGAAGTCATATTACTCATTATTTGCATTTGGAGAAGATTTGGTGCCATTACCCCAAGGGTAAAACTAGTTACTTTGTAGATGTTTGGGAGAGGGTTATAACATCCTTTATAAAATGAATAATGATACACATGAGACCTTCATAATTCCCCTTAAACATAATCTCCATATTTTCAGAAATTTGAGTGGGTTTGGGAGCATTTGTAGAGCCATTTTCAGCATTTATTGTGGGGGAATTGGAACCCCAATTTGCTAGTGAAAAATCCTACCTTGGTCAGAATATTAAACAAGTTTGCAGAAGTATTTGGAGGGTAATAAATCACACATGAACATCATATTCAAGTCTTAATATCATTCATATACCTTCTTATAATATTTGGGAGAATTTGGGTAAATTTGGAGACCTAGACATCAAAACTAGTCAAAGGTCGAAATAGGGAAAACAATGAAAAATTGGTCATTGTAATAAAATTTCTTAGAAAGGGACATTACAAGTGGTATCAGAGCATGGTATTGGAACCTGATGGTCTTAAAAAGGGACATTACAAGTGGTATCAGAGCATGGTATTGGAACCTGATGGTCTTAAAAAGGAGTCAAAGGAATAATCCACCACCCTTAGAACCTGAAGTTGAAGGTGTTTTTGTTGAAGAAGAAGAAGTAGAAGAAGAAGAGGTACATTCTGCTGAAAATATGAATAACGATGGGAATGTAATCCATGATTATAATAATAAGGAGTGTTATAGCTCAAAATGACACATCTCTTCCTGTGACCACTTTCCCATGATTCCGTCGCATGTTGACACTTCCATGATGACACTTCATGAAAGTCACTGAATGTCACTGAAAAAACACCTATCTTGGAGGACCCATATCTTGAGTTTTGTAACTCCATTTGACCTCATCTCTAAACTGTTGGAAAGGTATTTCTATTAGCTAAAACTTTCTAGAAGACACCAAAGTCTGAAAATGCCCAAAAATACCCTTAAAATGAGTTTTTTTTCTATCTGCGACTTGCCTTAAGGAAAACCCGCGGATGATACGCGAGTTGCTCTCTTTCGTACCCGTGGATGTAAAAAGTTACTCATATCCATGACTTGCTGTACTAGAAACCCGTATATACTTTTCGTATATGCGACTGTCCAGTTATGCAACCCACGGATGCCTTTTAAAAATGTCAAAAACACGCCTTTTGAATTTCGGTTAGTTTGGGTAGTTATGCAACTGACTCCTTCAGTTGTAACCACTTTGTATTCACCCCTAACTCTTCCTTAAGCATATAAATAGAGGTAGGGAGGTCCATGAGAGGGGACTTGGATTTTTGCATTGTTACGCTGGAGGATTTGGAGCTCTCTTTTCCCACACCTTTTCCCTAGAAGCATTCTCCTTGTGTTGCAAAGCTTGGAGGATGAGTTCCTTGGAGAAGAGAAGCAGCAGAACCGGATCAAGGTTTCATGAGGTGCCGAACTTGAAGAGAAGGTATACTTGTACTTGTTTTCAAGATTAATAAAGATGTGATGTCCTTCTTCTTCCCAAATCGTTGTTCAATGTGTGATTGGATCTTTGTTTATGATCATATTAGGATGTTAATCAGATCATTGTTTCATGTTTATTTGATTATCATTTGTTTATATGTGGTCATATTGGTTTGAGGAAGGTATAATTCGTTTTGCAGGTCTCTTGGAGCAAGAGGAGCAAGAGGAGGATTGAAGAGAAATATTGGACCAACCTTCAGTTAATCAGGTGTGGATCTTTATCATCTCTGATCTTTCTTGTATTTACTTGCTGAACATTGTGCATCTCTCTTTCAACCCCAGTATGTTGATGGCCTCTTAAACCCTAGCCATATGATACTTTCCTTTACAACAGAACTGGTGACTCTGCTGGGGAGAGCCTTGTCTATTTGGGGTTTCTCTTGATTTCTTTCAGTCTTTTGCATTGTTTCAGGTCCTTCTTACCACTTAGTCATCCCTTTTGGTTGTTATTTATCTATGTGGTAAGCCCTTTTATACATTAGGGTTTGCTCTTTGCTCTTTCCCCCACCTCCTTGGCTTGGTATGATTTTTCGCTTATGTTTTTGGTCATCCTATGTTAGTGATATTTGTTTGATTTCAGAGTCTTGTTGGTGTTGGTTTCCTTCTTCTTTTGTTGGTTAACTTCACCATGCCAAACTAGTTGACTTGTCTCTTATGCAAGCCTTCCTTCCAAGTAGGGTTTATACTGACTTTAGGGCATTTCTAGAGTTTGTTTGGTGGTTGTATAGCAAAGTTCCTTTTGCTTTGTTCTTATTATCTGCATACTTTTCTTTGTAGGTAGTTTTTCTTTTGCATTTATAAAAGAAAATTAAAAAGAACCTATACTTGTTTTTGCTGCTTGCCCCCCCACCTCTTTCTTTGGCTTGACCTTGTTGGACAAGGTATTGAGCAGCCTTTGTTTGTAGGTTTAGATTGATACTTGGGACTTCTTGACCTTTGTTTATGTCAGTCTTTTTGCTCAGTCTCTTCATTCCAAATTTGTTGGCTTGTTTACCTTTGTGAGCCTTCCTTTTAAGAGAGGTTGATATCTAACTTTAGGGAAACCTAGGGTTTGTTTGTGGGCAGTAGAGTAGTTGTCTATTTTCTTTGCTTTCATTACTTGCTTGCATTAGTTGATAGGCTTGTTTTTCTTTTGCATTTATAAAATAAAAAGACAAAAACACATGTTTGCTTTATATGCATGTAGATTAGGTTTTTAGTCTAGATTGCATGGCATATCATTGTTTTTGAAAAAATAAAAATAAAAAGAATTTGTTCTTTTGTGGTTTTCAAGTTTCTATTTGAAAAATAAAGAGAATAGTTTTTGCTTTTTGCATTTCATATCTCTTTGCTTAGTCATTTTGTTTCAACTTTGAGTCAAAACACCACATAAGTTTCACGCCATTTACCCTCTAACTAAAAACAACCCTTAAAATAAACGATATAATTTAAAAATTACTAGTAAGTTTTATTTTATAGGGTCATACACCAACTAGCTCAGGCTAGACTTGTGGATTAGGGAGTTTTAACTCTCCACAAGTGTTAAATTCAAACGTAGTTGGCCAATCACTAGGTAAATCCTTGACTTTATCGACTGTATCTGGGAATCTCCTCTCAAACGGGAGTTAAACACGAGGCCACGTGGAGGCTTGGATAGAGGAGATAACCCTCCGAATCCTTGTCAAAACGTAACTCAGGACTTTTACGCATCTGGGGATTCTGTCCTAGACAGAGTTTTGGGCTCAGCTACCCTTCCCATGCGTACGAGTTCGGCTTGTGACTGTCCCCCCAGACTGTTGGTATAATCAAAGTATCCTTTAGTCTCTTGACATCTAGGGTTCATACACAGGTACACTGGAAGGTTATTTCTGGTTGACCTTGGACGGGCTTGGAAGGTAACCCCGGTAGAAATTATGGGAGGGCGGTGGGTGATTCCTCCGCTTGTGCCTAAGAACATATACAGGGACCCCAAGTAACTGTTTATCAGCTTTATTCTGGAAAGTATATCTTATCCCTGTTTGTTTGTTTGGATTTAGGAATTTTTAGTGAGTGCTGTGTGGTTTGTCTGTACTTAGTGTTCCTTTAGGTGTGTGCTTTGTAATTTTGGTTGCCTATCAACCTCAGACTTTGTCTTCTAGTTTGAAACTATGGCTATCACCCCTTCGAACACCAACCAAGAGATCCCCATGATGGGAACTCCTTGTAATATTCCTCTCACGGGGAATGTTGGTGTTCCCTTGATGGCCACCCTGAATCTACCTGGATTCACCCTAGGGCTACCGGTGTGGTTGTTTTCCACTCCAACTGTCCTGAATGCTCCTGATGCTTCTCAAGTAAGCTCCTTATATCAAGGGCATCAAAACACTATTTCCCCTTCACCTGTAGTTGATTCTCCTCCTCCTTCTACCTCATGTGGTGAAAGTACTGATACTAGTAACCGACAGTCTAAAAGGAGTAAAAGAAGGAGGAATAGGAAGAAGGCACATAAGTAAGGGGGAACCTGTTCAACCTCTGCAAGTGAAGTTGAACCTCACCACCCAGCCTCTATGGTTCATGTTGGGGGCACCCATCCAACCTCTGCAGGCCATGTTGGATCTAAGCACTCAACCTCTGCAAGTCAAGTTGATCTTCACCATCCAGCCTCTGTTGATCATGTTGGTGGGATCCTTCCAACCTTTCTAGGGCACGTTGGATCCAGTCACTCAGCCTCTGTGGTTCATGCTGAGGGCACCCATTCAACCTCCATTGTTTAAGTTGAACCTCCCCATCCAACCTCTGTTGTTCATGTTGGATCCATCCACCTAGCCTCTGTTGTTCATGCTGGGGGCACACACTCAACTGCTGAAAAGCATGTTGATCCTAACCATTCAACCTCTGTTGTTCATGTTGGTGGTGCCCATCCAACCTCTATAGGCCAAGCCATAATGTCTCCTACTCGATGGATTCTTCAAGTGTTCGACTTCAAGTCCTTGTAATCACACTTGTTAGAGTGTACTAGGTACCTTGGGGACCATTTTCATTAATGGTGGTTTCCCTCACATTTGTTAACGGTTCTCATTATTGACCAGTAATCAAATGGTTTCCTCCATGTTCAACTTCAACTCCTTTATTCGCATGGTTAGGATTCGTACCTTTTTTTGGCGGTTTGGATTGAAGACCTTGGGATGATAGTAGCATTGTCATTTTTTACTATTTTCCTGAGTTGCGCAAGACCTTGTTATACTTTATACAACATTTTGCTGAGACATAGATCCACCTTGTATTTTTCTGGCTATGATCGATTGTTGAGTATGGATCCACCTTGTTCATTTGTGGCCATGACTCCTTTAGATTTGATATGGCACCTTTTTTCATATTGAGCGACCATGATAGTTTCATCAGTTATACATATGTTGGATCCGCCTGTATCTTTATGGCGATGTTTTGTACATGGACTTGTATGTCCTAGAGATCAGTTTTTCTGACATTTATCTCTCTTACAGGTACCTTTGTTCGAGCCTTTCGATCTTGGATTCTCTGCTCTCTCCATACTCAGCTGTTTCCTTTATAATGTATTTAGGCTATCATCTTCCCCTCTAACCTCACACATTAGGGGGCATCTGTTATAGCTCAAAATGACACATCTTTTCCTGTGACCACTTTCCCATGATTCTGTCGCATGTTGACACTTCATGAAAGTCATTGAATGTCACTGAAAAAACACCTATCTTGGAGGAACCATATCTTGAGTTTTGTAACTCTGTTTGACCTCATCTCTACACTGTTGGAAATGTATTTCTATTAGATAAAACTTTCTAGAAGACACCGAAGTCTGAAAATGCCCAAAAATACCCTTAAAATGAGTTTTTTTCCTATCCACGACTTGCCTTAAGGCAAACCCACGGATGATACGCGAATTGCTCTCTTTCGTACCCGCGGATGTAAAAAGTTGCTCATATTCGTGACTTGCTGTACTAGCAACCCAGGTATACTTTTCGTATATGCGACTGTCCAGTTATGCAACCTGCGGATGCCTTTTAAAAATGTCAAAAATAGACCTTTTGAATTTCGGTTAGTTTGGGTAGTTATGCAACTGTCTCCTTCAATTGTAACCACTTTGTCTTCACCCCTAACTCTTCCTTAAGCATATAAATAGAGGTAGGGAGGTCCATGAGAGGGGACTTGGATTTTTGCATTGTTATGCTGGAGGATTTGGAGCTCTCTTTTCCCACACCTTTGCCCTAGAAGCATTCTCCTTGTGTTGCAGAGCTTGGAGGCTGAGTTCCTTGGAGAAGAGAAGAAATAGAACTAGATCAAGGTTTTGTGAGGTGCCGAACTTGAAGAGAAGGTATACTTGTACTTGTTTTCAAGATTAATAAAGATGTGATGTCCTTCTTCTTCCCAAATCATTGTTCAATGTGTGATTGGATCTTTGTTTATGATCATATTAGGATGTTAATCAGATCATTGTTTCATGTTTATTTGATTATTATTTGTTTATATGTGGTCATATTTGTTTGAGGAAGGTATAATTCGTTTTGCAGGTCTCTTGGAGCAAGAGGAGTAAGAGGAGGATTGAAGAGAAAGCTTGGACCAACCTTCAGTTAATCAGGTGTGGATTTTTCTCATCTCTGATCTTGCTTGTATTTACTTGCTGAACATTGTGCATCTCTCTTTCAACCCCAGTATGTTGATGGCCTCTTAAACCCTAGCCATAGGATACTTTCCTTCAGAACAAGGAGGAATATATTAAACTCATGAAACCTCTCTTTGATGACATAACCAAGAACATGACCCAACATATTATGACAAGATTCTAATTGTTGGCTAGCCAATTTGGAAGCAAAGGAGTAATAAGAGATAGCATTAGTTCATAGTTAGAAGAAAAGAAGACAATGGGTGAGCATATTTTCTCAAGAATAGGACCCCATAATAGACCCCATGAATTTTAGAGCACACTAAGGCCTACTACACCTAAATGTCTTATACCAAAAGAAGAGACTAAATTTCAAATTAAACTTGCAACAATGGCAAAAGAATGGGATAAATTGGCTGAATATTGTAAGAAAATTGTACCATTTGATCCGTACTTTCTTGATGCAAACAAAATAAAAAAGAAGGAATATAATAGGTCTCTCTACCAAAAAAATAATTAAATTGTGCCATTAGTAAAGTTCCACTCCCTACTTTTGATGGTTCCTCTCAAATTTCTACTAACACTTGGGTGCAAAAATTAGATGTGTATTTTCAGCTGAATCTAATGGTGGAAGAAGATGCCTTAAAAATGGCCATCTTGCACTTGGAAGGAGATGCCAATGAATGGTGGTTCCATGGCATGAAATTTTTTGGTATTGAATAGGTTAAAACACATGGATAATTTATTGATAGGTTAGTAGAGAGATTTGATAAAAAATATCCAGAATTGTCTTTCAAATAACTAGCCCAATTGAAGCAAGTCAGGACCCCTACTGATTATATGATGGAATTTAAAAAATTATCAGTCAAGGTAGTTGATGTGTCTATGGGAAGGTTAGTATTGCTGTTCAATGAAGGTTTGGATGAAACCTTAAAATGTTTGTTCAAATCCCACAATCCCACTACATTAAAACATGCAATGAGCTTGACTAGATATCTCCAAAATGTGCTTCCTAGAACAAGATTCCCTCCCAAGCCTAACTTCGGATTTGAAAAGAAACCTTGGAAAAGAGATACACCCAATGAAAATCCTAGGCAAAGAGATTCACTTGAAAATAATAATAAATAAGGACTAAATAGGTATGAAATTCAAAGAAAAAAATTGTGCTTCACATGCTTTCAACCATGGACATTGAGGCATAAATGTACTACGGGAAAAGATTAATACATAGAAGTATTTTCTGATAATGACGAGTATGAAGGGGGTGTGGATGAATAAGGAAAAAATTCATATCAAGAGGAGGCATATGATACAATAGTTGAAAAATAAAGACAAGAAGAAAACCAGCCTTCACTGGACAAAGCAAGAATGGCAGTACTTTTAGAAGTGCCTCTCTATCACACTATTCGATACAAGGGTGTGGTACTAGGACAAAGAGCTTCAATTTTGGTAGATGGAGGAGAAAAACATAACTTCATTGATGCATATATGGTGGAGAAATGGAATATACCTATTGAACCATCCTATGGATTCATAGTTTTCATTCTTGGTCACAACACCATGCTGTGCAAAACATGGGTTCCAAAGCTGCAAGTCACCGTAGGTAACTATAATTTTATTGATAATTTTTATGTGGTTGATGTTGCTGATACTAATGTGGTTTTTGGAGTGCAATGGATGTATTATATAGGGGAGAATATGGTAAATTATCAAATTCATGAGATGAAATTTCAATATTCGAAAGGTGTACTAAGGGTTGTGAGAGGGAAACACACTTACCCAAATCATGTAGTGACTTGCAATAGTATGAGATCTATATTGAGGCATGGGGACATAGAATGGGATGTTGAATGTCATATCACATATCCCAATCCAAACATAAAGGTTTTTGAACACCCAAAGGATATAAAGAAACTATTGAAAAAGTATGAAAACGTTTTTAGAGATCTTCCACATGGTAGACCACCTGATAAGGGGGTTGAGCACAACATTGTTTTGGAGGAGGGTACTTAACCCATTTAGATACCGTGTTGTAGACATCCCAAGAAATTCATAGATGATATTGAGAAGGCCATCCAATAAATCTTAGAGTTGGGACTCAGTAGACCAAGCTCTAGCCCTTATGCTTCTTCAGTAGTGTTGGTAAAGAAAAAAGATGGAACCTTGAGGATGTGTATAGAGATTTGAACAAGAAGACCATCAAGAATAGGTATCATATTCCTAGGATTGATGAGCTCATGGATGAGATATTTGGAGCCAAATATTTCTCCAAAATTGACCTTAGATCAGGTTATCACCAAATTCGAATGAAGGAAGAAGATGTGCAAAAGACTGCTTTTTGATGTCATTATGGTCACTTTGAGTTTCTTGTTATGCCACTTGGTTTAACTAATGCTCCAGTAACATTTCAAGCATGAATGAATATAATATTTTGCAAGTATTTTAGAATATGTTTTTTGGTCTTCTTTGATGATATTCTCATTTACATTAAAACTCGGGAAGAGCACTTGCAACATCTAGATATTGTGTTGAAAACTTTGCAAGGACAATCCTTGTTTGCTAAGATGTCTAAATGTGAATTTGGGATGAAGGAACTATTTTATATTGGGAACATTATTGGGCAAGAAGGATTTAAAGTACACATATAAAAAATAAGGGCTATCTTAGAATGGACATCACCAAAAAACATCACCGAATTAAGAGTCTTCAGTGGAATATGCACTTATTATAGAAATTTTGTGAAAGGGTTCTCCAAGTTGCCTTCTCCACTCACTGATTTGACTAAGAAGGATGATTTAAAGTGGGATGAAGAGGATGAAAATGCATTCCAAAAAATGAAATAGGGAATTATTAGTTTTCCCATACTTGCATTACTTGATTTTTCTAAGCCATTTGTTATTGAATGTGATGCTTCAGGTTGAGGAATAGGGGCTATCCTAAAGCAAGGCCAACACCCTATAGCCTTTGAGAGAATAAAGTTGCGAACTCATGAAAAAGTTTACTCCATATAGGAAAAATAAATTTTGGCCATCATACAGCATTGGCCAAGTTTCGACAATACTTGGTAGGTAACACGTTTGTGGTGAAAACTGACCACAATAGTCTAAGACAATTCCTCACCCAAAATGATCTAAATGAAAGGAAAGAAAAGTGGGTAATAAAGATTCAAGATTATGATTTTGATATTGAATATGTGAAAGGAAATAATAAAATTATAGCATATGCATTATCTCAAAGACCTTATATTTCTCTCATGGACATTGCCAAGGATTAGAAAAACATGCTACTAGTTGAATATGCCAAAGATAAATTTGCATGTAATGTATTAGATGGAATCAAGGGGGATGATAACTATAGGATTTTGAGTGGGATGATATATTATAAGGTCATAATTTATTTGGTTCAAGATTCAAATCTCAAGTACAAAATTTTGCAAGAAGCGCATGATTCCCCACTAGCTGGCCATCTGGGGATCTTCAAAACTTATAGGAAATCAAGTAAAATATTATTTTGGAAGGGGCTGAAGGAATATGTTCAGAAATATGTGAATTAATGTAAGGTATTTCAGCAAAACAAATCAGAAATTACATTTCCATCTGGTTTATTACAACCATTTCCCTTTTCGGAGCAAAAATGGGACAGTATCTCATTGGATTTCATCACCGGTTTGCCTAAATATTTGGGTAAGGATTGGATATATGTGTTAGTGGATAGATTGAAATTTTTTTCTCATTTATTTTCTGCTACATCATATTTTAGTGCTGTACAATTGGTTGATATTTTTTTCAAAGAAATCTTTAGATTGCATGGGCTCCCCAAGAGCATTGTAAGTGATAGAGATAGTAGATTCATGGGTGCTTTTTGGAAAGAAATTTTTAGATTGGTAGGAACTTAGTTGAATCCAAGTACAATATATCATCCAAAAACTGATGGAAAAATAGAGAGGGTGAATCAATGGATGGAAGGGTACCTATGAAACTATGTGGGAGAGAAGTAAAAAGCATGGGAAAAATGGCTACACTTGGGTGAGTTTTGCTACAACACTACTTTTAATATGTCAATAGGGATGTATAATTTCAAAGAATTATATGGTTATGATGCACATAAATGTTTTTAGATGATATTTGGTGATAGTAGAGCTCCAAAATCTACAGATTGGGTGGAAGAGAGACAAGAAATTTTAAAGCTTTTGAAAGAGAATTTGCAGGTTGCCCAAAATTAGCAAAAAAAATATGCAAATAGACATACAGAAGAAAGGACCTTTCAAGTTAATGATTTAGTATATTTGAGTTTGCAGCCATATAAACAAAAATTTATAAAAAATAATGGAGCAGAACAACTAAAACCAAGATACTATGGCCCATACAAGGGAGTTCAGAAGATTGGGGAGGTAACATATGAATTGGAACTTACAGAAGGGAGTAGAATCCATAATGTATTTCATGTTTCTTGTCTCAAACAATCTATTGGTCATAAAATTTTCAGTTCAGAAATACTTCCTCCTTTGGATGATGAAGGTCAGCTCACACTTGTTCTAGAAAATATTTTGAAGACAAGGGAAAGGAGATTAAGAAGCAAAACTATCAAAGAATACTTAGTACAATGGAAGGATCTACGAAGTGAAGATGCCACATGGGAAGAGGAGAAGATTTTGCAGCATCCAAATCTGAAATTGCTTGAGGAAAATCAATATTGGGTGGGAAGGGCTGTAATGTCCCCATTCAAATAATTGCATAGTAGGACAATTCCATCAATCCTACTAGTTCCCTAGGTTGGATGGATACATTTGGAATTTTAATAAGGGAGCTAATAAATGATTTTCAGAAATTAGAATGAAATAAATATTTAATAATGGAGCTTATTAAATAAATACATGATAAAATTGAAGTGGGAATGGATCATGGAGACACATGGAGATTATGGGGCCCACACAAGCTATGATTTCTGTGCCACATGGCATCCTCCTCTTGCAATTTCGAATCCATGGGGAGCCTAATGTTCTTGGATAAGTTATAAGGTTAATACAATTGGATATATACATCATAGGTCTATTTTGGAAGGAAATGTAACTTACATGGGAGAGAAAGAGTCAAATGGGAGCTTCTTGGACAGTTTGGCTAGATTCCCTAACATCTACGACATTTATGACACCGATGATGAAGATGCTATGAAATTGATGACATATTGCAGACCTGAAGGATGAAATATGACCATTATGACATGTCAAATCTAAATATAGCATCCAATAGGGCTATCATGTGATTTGTGGAAGCTCAATGGGTTCCTACTCGAATTGGGGGAAGATGGAAGGCTAGGAAAGGGAGGACACATGGAAAATATCGAGCACACAACCTAATTCGAATTGGCTTGAGTTTGTGGATGGATTGGTGAAATTAGAAGGATAAGGATGTTTATAAAATAATGGATCAACCAAGAGAAGATATTTTTATCATTCGATAAATTTTCATTTGTGAAGAGAGAGAGAGCTAGCGGATGACTAGTTTCTTGTGTTAGACAATTTCGAGGGCGAAAGATTCCCATACAAGTTGGTATGTAGAAAGGAAATTCAGGTATTTCATGTATATTTAATGGAGTCATAAGTTACAATCACAAGCTACAGGTCAAATCATGGTTTCTTCTAGTGAAACACATTCTCTCAACCATTTCCAATGTTTATTGCATATTCTTGCTCATGGAGGGATTGTGCTTTGGGTGAGATATTGTACTCTTTGGGAGATATTATTATGGTAAATTTATGATTTTAATAATATTAATATACTATTTTATTCATATTTATAAAGTTTCATGTCTAAATACCAAATGGTTGTATGTAAAAATGATTATTAATGAGCAAACAATGACACTTTCCCCACTATATTGATGTATGCCATTGTAATGCTGATGATTTCGAATGTAAGAATGTTTATATGATATATTTATGCTGAATGGAATGAAATTTATTATTATTACAAGATTAATATCCATCACTTAGGCATTTGAACTCATCTTACTAATTTTATTTGCATTTGGAGAAGATTTGGTGCCATTTCCCCAAGGGTCGAACTAGTGATTTTGTATCTGTTTGGGAGAGGGTTATAACATCCTTTATAATATGAATAATGATGTACATGAGACCTTAATAATTTAACTTAAACATAATATTCCTCTTTTCATAAATTCGAGTGGGTTTGGGAGCATTTGGAGAGCCATTTTTAGCATTTATTGTGGGGAAATTGGAACCCCAATTTGCTAGTAAAAACTCTTACCTTGGTCAGAATATTAAACAAGTTTGAAGAAGTATTTGGAGGGTCATAAATAATACCAAAAAATAATATTCAAGTATTAATATAATTCATATACCTTCTCATAATATTTGGGAGCATTTAGGTCAATTTGGATACCTAGACATCAAAGCTAGTCAAAGGTCAAAATAGGGAAAAAAGTGAAAAATTGGTCATTGTAATAAAATTTATTAAAAAGGGACATTACAAATCCATTCAAAAAATAAAGTTTTCACTCTCTCCACTCTATGCAATAACAAATACCATCTCCATGCATAGGAGAATAATCATGAATGCATTTTTATTTATATCTTGAACATGATACAATTGTTAAGGTTCTGAAAAGTGTCTTTTCCAATGTATAAAAACAAAAAACTTAAGATTTATACCAACTTAATACTTTATTCGGGTAATAAAAGAGGGAGAACAACTTTAAATTACAAATAAAATTCCTCAAATGTGATGAAGCCACTTCTTTGATTTCCTCAATTAGCACATTACCCTTAGCAACTATATGTCCTTCAAAAAGTTTTCCATAGGTCTGTGTATACAAATGATTGAATGAAATTTCCTTGAAACCTAATTATATCAATTTGAATTACACCTATATTTTTTAAATGAATTCTCAACAATTGACCAATTCATTTGATTGATAGACCAAACAAATTCTAGTCTCTAAAAAATTGTAGGAATCTAACTCTTGTTTTCACTAAAGCATGAGTAACAATATTAGAGCCATTAGCTTTGCATAGTTATTTTAAACAAATCCAAGGAATACCTTCATCCATATTATATGATACTTGAATATTAAAGAACACAACCAACACTAACACTATCCTATTTACCTTAACTCAAGCCATCAAAGAATTCCCATGCTTTTCCCTTGTTTATATTCATTTTTGACATATATATATATATATTTTGTTATTTTTCTTGGAAGGTTAACCTTTATGTAGGTTATATTCTTGGGATCCACATTGATGTAAGTCAATGATGGGAAAAACTTGGATGGTTATTAATTGAATATGTGGATCACTTCCAAGGGAAAGGGGATATTGTTTAATAAGGATGGACTACCTAATTCTCACACTTATTAAGCCCCAAAAGGGAAAATTGACTTGAAAATGTTTTCGAATGTAAAATGGGGTAAAAACCCAAATTGAAATGAGTTGTAGAGTTACATTTTACCCACTTTATGATACTTGTAATTTTTCTCCTAAGCCTTATTTCACCCCATGTGTGATCTGATAATGGAAAAATGAAGGCCAAGAGATAGTTTTTGGAGGGATTTTTATTCTTGAGAAATTAGAAAGTGATTGGAGGCTTGTATGAGGAAATTATTGGGAAAGGAATAAACATATGGAGCCTTTACAAGTTTGCAGTTGGGGTAGTTAGAGATCAGCTTTATTGAACTCTAGGAAATGGAAAATGAATTCACATATGGATTGATAACATCATGGGAAAACCCCCTATTTCATCAATATTGAAACTTTTTGATATGAAAGAATGGATAACCTCTAATGGTTGCACTTCCCTATATGATCTTTTGGATTGGATGGAAAATGGAGCTTGGAAAGATTGAAAAAAATGGATGTTCTAAGTCAACTGGTCCAAGATTATGAAAGTATCATTTTCTTACTTCAATCAAGTTCTCCTTTGCATAAAAGGGAAAAAGGTTACAAGGGCTGGGGTGTAATAGGGAATTTTCCTATAAACAAAGGGTATATAAATATTTTGGCTAATCTCCTGCAACCTCCTTTTTCTAGAGTCTGGAAGAGGATACGAAATCTAGATAATCTCCCAAAAATTAATGCTTTTTCATTGTTGTTAGGCCATAATAAATTCCTCATAATGGATAATTTAAAGAAAATATTAATAGAAGTATCAACATGGTGTGTTTTATGAAAAAGTACAGAATAATCCATCAAGCATATTTTCCTTGAATGCAAATTTACTAATTTAGGTTGGGGTATAGTAAATGGAAAGTTAAGTGACAGTCTTTGCCTCCCTTCTCAAATTTTGAATCTCTTTAGAAAATATAATTTTTTTTTTCCTAGTTCTCTATAAAATAAAACTTCTCTTTTCAAAATTTGGAATGCACTCTTGAAAAATGTTTGTTGGTAGATCTACTTGGAATGCAACGAAGTGACATTTGAAGCCAAAAAGTGGACCCAAGAAACATGCCCATTAGAGTTTCAAATATCATGCTGGAAATAATGCAAGCCGTAGGATAAATCATTCCAGTTAACGGACCTCTTACAATTCTTGAAGCAATATGGATCGGATATTTCCTTCCCAAGAGTTCTCTTTAGTCCAAAGCATGTAGTGTAGGCAAATTTCCAATTGGAAATAGACATGGGAAAATTGGAGTTTAAAGAATGGAAGGAAATGCAATCTTGTTTCTCATTGTTCTTTGACAAATATACTAAATGAAATCATGGGTTGGAAAGAGCGGAAGGGGATATCACGGACCTTGAAGGGAAAAGTATGCAAATGTTTGCGTTGGGTTCAGGAAGAAGAAAAATAACTAGGAAAAATGGGTGGCTTTATTGCAAGGCATGGAAATTGTAATTCAACTAATTATTTTAAAAATCGTCAATATATTTGGTGAATACATGAATGTGATTAAAAAAAATGCATCTCACCTTCAAGGAAAATGCTACCAATTGTGGAAGAATTCAGAAAAGAATCCACAATATTCTTAATCTTACTTCAGTCTCTTTTACCATATTAAGTGGGAAAAAAATGTGTTGGAGAATGACTTGGAAAATCAAGGAACAAGGCTAGATCAATGAATGATAGTTTTTAATAACCAAAAACCGAAAAGGAAGGGATCCCAAGTTAAAAATCAGTAAAGGGGACGTTTACCTAGGGATAATCCAAGGAAAAGGTATGGTATATTTCTTGAGCAATATAATTAGGAGGGGAGTAGCATGACAAACCCCCTCTAGACATCAAATTTGAGACAAAGTTCATGTGGAGGGTAAGTGGTAGTCTTTGGACAAGATGTGTACACACTAGAGTTATTGATCCAGGATTTTGAAATGAACATGGAATTTAGGCCACTGCATAAATTGTCCTATACTTATCTCGAATGGATTAGACTCACTCATGTATGTATTTGATAGTAGATATGAATTACTTCAAGGGGAAGAATAATATGGATAATCACCAGCGTAAAATAGTGATATGGCAGAAACCACAATCTGCTGTTCTTTATGAGGAGGAAAATCTTCATCCAGACTTGTCCACATTTGGTTTTGTAGATACATAGAGGAATAGTCCCTTTACTTTATGCATGTTTCCTCCTGCAGAGAGGGAGGAAGAGTATGTACGTTTTTTCTTCTGAGATTTTTGTTAAGTATCTCATACCATATACTGATACTTTCGATAAACTCTTTCTTCTAGGAGTCCAATATCAAGGGAATATTTCTATATATTGGATCTCTTCCTCCCCATTTGAAGGAGACAAAGGAAACATGCCCCTGTGACATGAAATTTATGCTAGTTTTAGAGGTTACTTGGAGGATTTCAAAAGAATGTTGTGGGTAGTTCAGGAAGGATTTGAAGGGGTTATGCACCAAAAATATGCAACCTTGATTAAGGAAGTGAATTATAATGACAATAATATGGATTTTCTAGAGTTTGTTCTAAACATTTTGGATGGAAATATGCATGAGAAAATTTCTTTGAAGGATGAAGTTAGAAAGGACTTAGAACAATTGGTGAAAATGAATCAATACAGTCATTATCAAGCATCTCTCTCAAATAAATCAATGTCCATGGATTAATTGTCGGTAATTCAACTAGCATGAGGGAAAAAGGACAAGTTAGGATAGTGTAGATGTAAATCTCTAACAATATCTTCTAATATTTTTTTTGTGCTTTTTTTTGTAAGCAGTTTGTAGATATTTACAACACACATGCAATAGAAGTAATTGAAAAAACCATTGGCAACTTTTTGTATACAACAAATAAATATTTGGAATGGAATCTGCTAGTGATAGTCAAAATTTTGATGTTGTTTAAAATCTCTATAAATGATCATTGTGCTCAACTGTTAAATATAATATTATTTAAGTTTCTATTATAAAAACCTAAGTAGGTTATCAAAATAATGTTTTAAACATGAACTCAACACTGGATATATGTTTAAAAATCTATTTATAAAATCAGAATTGAAAATTATCAACATGAAATCCTAGGATAGACCTCTTCGATAACCCAAAATATTAGAATTTACAAGAACCAATACTTCTTCTCCGGGAATACTTCTTGAGCACTTTTGCAACCCCTTAAAGAACCTTGAATATGACCACTCAACCCTATATTGAATTTGTGGGTCATTTTTTTATCCTAACCTTGAAAAATTAGAAAAGGAATTCACCCAAAAATCCACAAGGAACACGAAAATGACCATAAATCTTAGTCGAGACAAGAAATGATCTCTACAGTACCAAATATTTGGGAAATAACATGCCCCATTTGGATTAAAACTCTAATCCCACCCCCTTGTCAACCAATAAATTTATTTGCAAATTGTGTATGGGTACACATGGTGCCTCTCCTTCCATGGCCAAGTAATATATGGTTTCCAACAATGGCCACAACTTGACCATGTGCCTCCAATAGAGACAAAAATGACTCATACACATTGTGAATATTTGTATGGGAATTCATTTCACATGTTTATATTGCATATGTATGTATGTATGCATACACACAATATCGCATGTTGATTGTTTTTTTTACCCTATGTATATAATAATTTATATATAAATGATAATGATTAAATACAAATTTTTCTAATAATAATAATAATAATAATAATAATAATAATAATAATAATAATAATAACAACAACAACAACAACAACAATAATAATAATAATAATAATAATATATGCTTGTGGTCATAGGAATGGAAGTATGTGAATTCCTAAGAACCAAATATGTAACATCTATAAGCGACATCAAACCTAAATGGCTCTATGCTCACAAGGCCTACGGAATTTTAGCCCTAATAGTCCATATTTTCTCTTACCTCTTGAAATTTTGATTATGTGATCTTGTGCATACCTTGTTTCCAACATGCATAGTAAAAATTTAAGGTTATATGCTTGTGGTCATAGGAATGGAAGTATGTGAATTCCTAAGAACCAAATATGTAACATCTATAAGCGACATCAAACCTAAATGGCTCTATGCTCACAAGGCCTACGGAATTTTAGCCCTAATAGTCCATATTTTCTCTTACTTCTTGAAATTTTGATTATGTGATCTTGTGCATACCTTGTTTCCAACATGCATAGTAAAAATTTAAGGTTTTTATTTTTATTTTTACTTTTTTTCCCTATATAAATTAGTATACAAAAAATTACATTCTTGCAAAGTTATTTGTCCAAGGTATGAATATTATGCTTATGTTGGTCTTCAATATTAACAAAATGATTCATAATAACAATATATATATTTGGATTATTTCATTTGGATATGGCAGTAGGAATAATAAAAGTTAATTTTCTTTTCTTTTTGCATTCTTCCATTACCACATTTCACATGTAGAATGTTGAATTCTAAGTCTTTTTGCTCTTTCTCCACATAGTCAATTCCCCACATTCCCACATCACTAAATTAGGCTAGAGCACGAGGTTGAGTTTCAATGTTATTTCCTTATTTCTATTTTCAAATTTCCTCATTCTAAGTGTAGAATTCAAAATATAAAGAGACTTTTTTTCTTATCCTTTTTTCATAGAGAAGTTTCCTAGTTTCTCTTCTCCTTATGGATGCTTCCCAATATTTATGTATTGCCACATCCTATATGGAGTGTGGAGTTCATTTTTTGATTTGTTCTTCCCTTATCTGGATTTCTATATTTTTGCATTTTGCATTAGAAATGTGAAATGAAATCTTGTTGTTCTTTCTCTTCATGGTTGAGTCCCCACATTCTCTCATGAAAATATGTAGTGTATAGTGAAAAGCCAATTTTATGAGTTTTATTTTACTTTTCTATATTTCATATTTCCATATTCCAAATGTAGAATGTGGAATGCATATTATTGCTACTCTTTTTTCTCATATCCGATTCTTGTTGCATTGCACCAATTTCTGAGTGGAGAGAAATGTTTCTCATGTTCCCCTGTTCATAAATATTTCCCCACCTTTCCACATTTCCTCCCTTCACATCCTGCATTCCAAATACTTCTATGCCAAATGTAAATACTCTTTGTTTTCTCCCTTTTCTCCTCATCATGTACCTTTCCACATTGGAACCCTTCACCTTCAACACTCCAAAGGAGTTATATGTGGAATTCAATAATTTTTGTTCCTTTCCCTTTCCTTTGAATCCTTCACCTTTCAAAATATAGCATACTTTTTCTTTCACATTCTACTACTCACATTCCTTACACCCACATTGTGCTTTTGTGTTTCCCTTTCACTTTCCATGTATGGAATTTGGATATAGAGATAATGATCCTTTAGGGTGGTTTCTTCCATGATTTCCCAGCTTACATCAAATTACTGAGTGACCAACATCACTCCATAATTCGTTAGTATGTCCACCCAAAATATTTCTTTGCAATTCACATGGAGGGGAATGATTATTGGGCTGAGTAATTTGTTATTGGCTTTGACTTCTATCTCAAAGAGAGTCTCTAGTTGTGCATGGTAGTTTTAAATTGGATTCCATTCAACATTGATCTAAGTGTCTTCACAAATATGAGGAAGTTCCCTTACACTGTCAACTTGTCACACCCATGTATTGACGCACTAAGAATTATATTTTTTGGAGTTTCCTAGATTAGTTGCATTGTTCATTTTTACCCCTAGGGATCCCATGAACACCCTAAATATATGATTGGATGCGTCCCTAAAAACTGATTCTACTCTTGATGGAGCTGTATTTTCTTTTGAGGAACCACCAAAATTGAGTTTTATAAATTCCAATGGTGGGGGAGCTCATGTGTTTGGGGATTTATTTTTAGGAGTGGAGATTTTTCTCTGTCAAATTCCCAGATTCAATGACCTAAAGAGAGATACTTCTTTGCTCCTTATATGATATATATTTTTTCTTTATAGTGCACATGACATGGAGTGACTTTGACTTCTTTTATGTTCTAAGACATCTACACCCAAAGAATCTCCAGTTCCATTTAGTAGCCTTTGACTATTCCTTTATTACATTCCTCCCAAATAGACGACATAAAAAATCCTAAAGAAATATACCATATCTTATTTAATATTGTGTTTATGAATGGAGATAAATGCCACTCTTTTATAGCTTTCAAGATGTCATGTATTCTTCTATATGTTTGTATAAAAGTCACAACACATATAATGTTATATAAAGTATTCCTATTTACACTAGTTGAATATGTTTTTTGTTGATTTTACTTGTTTCCTAGACATGAAGTACAAGGATGGTCTCTTGAAACCCTTTGTTGTAGTTTATTCCAAGTTAACAAAATTTTCCTAGAAAACAACCAAAGGAAGGTGGAGACATTTTGTCATGTTCATAAGTTCTATACCTACTTCCAAATATATCTTTTCCAATAATATGTGTTCTACTTTCAATATTAAATATTTTCTTGTTGAGAAGGTCCTCCTCTTGTTTGTCCCTATCTTAGCTTAGAAGGACTATCCTTAAATATGATCTTTATTGTCTTCAGATATGCATCCAATAGCTCCATTCCATATTCAATAATTATTGGGGGCATGTTTCTCTTGATTTCCAAGATCACCATCTAATATTCTCTAAACCTTACCTTTCCTACCACAATTGATTGACATAATACTACTTCAAGGTGTGGAATATATTTTTGATTTTTAAAATATTTTCTTTCCTACTTAGTTGAGGCCATTGCTACAAAGAATCATCCCAACAGAGAGTAGAGTTCCCATCACTAATTTCCTAGAAACAATGTTTTAGGACTATAGTTTTGTTTTGTTGAATGTATAGAGGCATGGATTGAAGACCATATTTAAGCAAAGTTAGTACACCAGACCTTAAGATATTTGAAGGTATAGGAGTTTATTTTATGGTCAAGATTAGAGAGGAGGTATTCTTAAGATATATTTCTCAATACATTCTCAATGAGAGGATCTAGAGGGATTTCAAGTGAAGGGTTAATTTTTGAAAACTAAGGATTTAAGCCATGTTGCACTAGGAAATTAGTGGAGTTTCAAATAAGAATATAAGGGAAATTTTATCCTAATTGATAAAATTATAGAGGCTGTATCCAAGATTACTTTAAAATATGTTTCCTCCTATTAAAGGATGGCCCATGAGAATCAATTCACAAAAAAATGAAGGTGGGACAAGGGATTATTGTCACTATGGAGGTTGGGGGCCCTTAGAATTTATAGAAGTAATTCCATGACAAAAATTCTACATAGTATACACACCATGCCAAATAGAAAGGGAGACAAGGGATATTCGTGTCTGATGTCACAAAATGTGTTGAATAGGTAGGAAATGGAACCATTAACAAGAATAAATAATAAGGCTAAGGAGACAATATTTTTGACTCAGGTGACCAAGATTGTCTCAAGCCAAAATCATATAGTGTTTGAACTAACAAGTCCTAATTTGCATGATCAAAAGTCGTGGACATGTTAAGTTTGATAAGTAATCCCAGTTTTTTATTGACCACAAAGAGTGAATTGCCTCACAAGAAATTATGATTCCATATAGAATATGATTCCCTACAATATAACCTCCTTTCTCATGTCAAGTTATGTAGGACATGGTCATATTTTGTTGATGTATTTGTAACTTCAGAATGTATTCACTTGTATATCTTATATTGTACCCCGATGTTCATATTGGGAGAATCATTTGTATTTCATTGTACCCCGATGTTCCTATTGGGAGAGTCATTAATATAATAAAGTCATGTAAATTCATTGAGGTTAATCCTCCATTGTAATTCAGGGAAATAGTCCCCACAATTGAGTTAAGGTTAACCCTCTTTGTTGATTGGAGGGAAAAGTCCCCACAGTTGAGGGGCACTAGGGTTATTAGACTCTCCTAGAGATGTCAACCCTGGTAAGTAATTGTCAAGTCGAAAACTAGTATAAATAGAGAGTGAGCCTCTCTATTTGTTACACACAATCACTCAACTGGGGTGCATGAGTGAGAGAGGAAGTGTTGGCACAAGTGAGAGAGAACAACTGTCGGGGATCATCTTTCTGTCTTTGGGTTTTACTATTTCCATTGGTGCTCATTCTATCTTTGAGGAAGTTGTGGGGTTTTCTCTTTTATGGTTTCCCTGAGGAAAATCTTTGTCTCTATTGTCTCTTATGATTGATTGCTATGCATGTTATTCTCTCAGATAAGATCCTAAGATCATATTGATTAAATGATAAAAATTTAAAATGGTATCAGAGCTAACCTAAGAAGAAGACACTATGCAGTTGTAGAAGCTAGGGCTTCTTAATTTTTGGGTCTCTCTCCACAATCCATTAGAAAAAGGAGGCTAGGCTAACTCTCCATTGAAGGGCACATATTTCTGTTGAAGCAAAATTTGATTTTGGGCATTTTCAGTTTTTGCTGCGGGAAATTAGGGATTTTTACAGAAGAGGAATTTTTGAGTGATCCCAGCATAGGATTTATCTCCTCATAAAAATCAAAGTTTAGAGACCAAGGTCAAATTTTATGTTTGAGTAAAACTATGAGAAAGTCAAACCCTAGTTTGACCCCGCGCTTGAAAAACCCTAAAATACTAAAACGGGTAGTTTTGGTACATTCTCTATATCTCGGGATTGAATAAGTCTCAAGGGCCAAATTTTTTATAGGATGACGATAACATCCTGATGTACCCTTCCAGGAGTCATCCCTAAACATGACACCTAGGGATAATTGCTATATCTTGGGCTACAAAGGCCCAAATAAAATTTCACAGGATGTTCCAGATAGGGAATGGATTGTACGTTCTGTGGTAAAATTTTCATATCCTGATGACAAAACAGTGACACATGATAGTCTGTACAACTTCTCTATGATGAACAGTCTTGAAACAAGTCACCTTGGGAAAACTCTCATATGTCCCAATTGGAGAAACCAATTATTCTCAAACGTATGGTGTTAGAAAGAGAACAGGTGAGGATACCTCAGTGAAAATGTTTAAACATAGAGGATCAGTAATTTTGGAGATACTATAAAAATAATATCAGACATTTCTGCAGAAGAATTTGGAAAACTAAGGATTCCTGTTCCAGGAGCTTCCCTCCATTGTTTTCAGAAAAGGAGTACATTGGACAGATCACCTTGAGAAGGAGCATCTGTCTATACAATCAGATCTGAAATATTCTAAGTTTTGAAAATTAGGGTTTCTCTGACAAACCCTAGATCAACCAACCCCGGAATCAGGATGGACACCTCAAATCGGTAAGATCTAATCTTTTGCTATCTACAGTTGAGGTTCTCATTTCAAGATGACTAATCACACCAGCTTGATGACAATATTGGTGAATCTTACAACTTCCAAGCATGGAAGTATAGGATTTCACTGGTTCTTGAAGAAAATGAATTGGACACCTACATAAGTGGAGAGGTTCTAGTTCCAGAGGGAGATGAGGCTAAGGCTAGAGCCAAGAGAATCATTGCATATTCTATTAAAGATAATCTTATCCCTCATGTGTCATCCCTGAAGACACCAAAAGGAACTTTTCGATGCTATGACAAAGCAGTTGAAGAAGAATAAGATACTATTATAACCACCTTGAATGGCCTCCCAGGATCATGGGATTCATTGATTCAAGGAATGTGTGCAAGAAGGAAGTGATGAAGCTAAAATGATGAAGCTAAAAGAAGGAAGTTAAGAAATGATGTTGTTATGAATGAAGAAGATGATGAAGCTAAAAGAAGGAGTCTGCCCACGAAACAAATAAATATAAGTGTTCAATTGTGATTTCATGATATTATTTTGTTATGCATTTGTTTATATTCATTTGATGTATTATGCATGATAGAATGTTTGCATTAATGACAATATACTACTAATATGCATGTGATGGGTAAGTAGCTCATGGTGCTATAGAACTCTCCATTGCTACTTATCTAGAATGAAACCTCTTTGCTGACATATTGGATTAGTGCACAATCTTAATGATGTCATGGTAGAGATGGAAGGCATCTAGAAATTTTCCGTGAGATATGGATGAATGTTGTATTGGCTAAAATAATTGCATGATTACATCTTTATGTATAAAATTTTTCATTATATTTCTTATGAAATGTTTCTAACCTTACAACTAATGCATTTGACTTGTAGGAAAGATCGCGTACAATCGCCTACGAGAAAAGAAGGATGAGACTTGTTCCGAATAACAAGTGACGACAGTTCAAGAAATTATCCAAAATGAAGAATAATATAATGATACTTTCAAAGAAAGAAAGAGGTCTCAGACATAGTGCAGTTATGAGACACTGTTGAGCGACATCATTGATGCAGAACCTTCCAGCTATGAAGAAGTAGCCAAGAATAAAGGGAAGGAGAGTACCATATCATGAAGAATGATGTCTAGGATGCCGTATCGAGACTTGAAGAGAAGTCTGTGGGATACAAGGAAATATTCGTAGCATGAGGCTTCTCATATAAATAAGGCATAGACTACGAAGAGACATTTGCAGCCAGTGGGAGTTGAAACACATGACAGGCAGACTCATGTGTGCAAATTAAATAATGCCTTGTATGAGCTCAGAAAACACCCATGGGATAACACATACATGAGGAGCTTGAAGATCACCTAGAGTGATGAAGATCTTAACCTTTGCTACAAGGTTGAATATGAAATCCTATAGAGGATGACAAGCTCACAGATGGGTGAGAGAAGAACTTTTTGAAAATGGATCAAGATAGAGGATCTTGGTATCCAATGACCCTATATGGATACATATAATATTAGTATTAGAGGAAGCTACTTGTCACTCCAGTACAGAATGTTTCAATGCATATAGTACGAAAGACAGAGGGAGTATGATGCTCCG
Source organism: Pseudotsuga menziesii (assembly GCA_001517045.1). NCBI lineage: Eukaryota > Viridiplantae > Streptophyta > Pinopsida > Pinales > Pinaceae > Pseudotsuga > Pseudotsuga menziesii. Next base: position 322,176 of record LPNX010362028.1, on the reverse strand, counting down.
CTTCAGAGGGAGTGATTGCAGAAGATCCCGAGGTTCGACATGGTATGACAAGATGGACAATGGCTCTAGGATTTACTAGGAGTAAAGCATATTCCAACCTTTGCTTCAAGGTTGAAGGTGAAATACCAGTGATGCTACTGTTATATGTCGATGACTTGTTTGTGACAGAAAAGAGGAACTCATTAAAGTTGCAATAAGGAGACTTGCTTCTGAGTTGGAGATGAAGGACTTGAATATGATGCACTACTTTCTAGGCATGGGGGTGTGGAATAATACAAATGGAATCTCCATGGGAAAAAGGGAAGTATGAAGTAAAGATCTTGAATAGGTTCGAGATGATGGACTGCAAGGCCATGGCCACACCTATCGCATCGAACCTGAAGCTATTGAGTGATGCTTCATCAGAGTCGGTTGATGCTACGATGTATCATCAGATGATTGGTTCCTTAATGTACCTGATGAACACGGGACCAAATATTTTCTTTGCTGTGAACACATTGAGCCCATTCCTAATAGATCTGAGACATGTTCACCTGATTTCGGAAAAGCATATTCTAAGACACTTGAAGGGTACATTTGATTATGGGCTCGAGTATGATATGATTCAAAAGACTAACCTGCAATGGTTATGTTGATTCACATTGGTAGCACCACTGAGAGGAAGAGCACCTTGGGATGCTTCTTCAATTTGAGATCCAGTATGGGTTACTGGTTTGGCAAGATGGAGTCCTACATGGCGCTGAGTACAGTCAAGGAAAAATATGTTGCCACTTGCTCTACTATTTGGGAGGTAGTATGTTTCTTTTGAAAACTACTATTTGATTTTTGATCTGACTTTCATTTTTGTATGATGTAGAGAGGAGCAGTGAAGCTCCAGTTTGTGATCCAGATTGAGATCTCTCGAAAGAGGGAGTTCTAGCATAGTTGGTGAGATAGGTTGTTTGAGCATAAAATCTTGGAAAAGCTCATAGGTTATTCAAACGTAAACAGTCCTGTAGGTTTTCCTCGGATGTAATTAGTCCTAGCGAAGCTTGCAAGTTATCCTTGGAGGTAATCAGCCCTGATGTGATTCTATGCTAGAAATGGCCATAGTGAAGTTTGAGTACTTTAGGAAGAAGCTTAGTGTTCTCCAGATCGAGGTTCCTTCCAAGGGGAACTGATGAGTCCGTGATCCCTTCTAACATGGTGGTAGGATTGGTTCCTCCCATGGTCAGAGATATAAGTGCTGTGCCCTTCTAACATGGTGGTGGGATTGGTTCCTCCAATGGTCAGATGTAAGTGCTGAGCCTTTTCCTGGATGGTAGTAGGTGTGTCCTACCATGCCGACAGATGTAAGCATAAATCCTTTCCACAGATGATAGTAGGTGTCCTACCATGCTGGTGGATGTAAGTGCAAAGCCTTTCTAACATGGTTCTTGGATGTGTTCCTCCCATGGTCAGATATAAGTGCTGAGCATTTCTGACATGGTTCTTGGATGTGTTCCTCCCATGGTCAGATATAAGTGTTGAGCCTTTCTGACATGGTTCTTAGATGTGTTCCTCCCATGGTCAGATATAAGTGCTGAGCCTTTTTGACATGGTTCTTGGATGTGTTCCTCCCATGGTCAGATATAAGTGCTGAGCCTTTTCGACATGGTTCTTGGATGTGTTCTCCCACGGTCGGATATAAGTGTTGAGCCTTTCCGACATGGTTCTTAGATGTTTTCCTCCCTTGGTCGGATGTAAGTGCTGGGCCATTCTGACATGGTGGTAGGCTGGGTCTCCCATGGTCAGATGTGAGTGTTGGGCCTTTCTGACATGGTGGTGGATGTGTTACTCCCATGGTCAGATGTGAGTGTTGGGCATGCCTTTTTGACATGGTGGTGGATTTGTTCCTCCCATGGTCAGATGTAAGTGCTAGGCGGGCCTTTCTGACATGGTTCTTGGATGTGTTCCTTCCATGGCCAGATATAAGTGCTAAAGAAGATGAATACCTACATGGAGGATAGGCCTACAACCAACATGAAAAAGGTTTGGCTCTGTAGAACTTCTTATGAGGGGAAAAATTGAGAGATAACACCAGTGGATCAAGATAGTAGAAGCAGTGATGATGATGATGATGATCTAGAGAAGAAGACTTGTGCTGATGAATTGTGTCAAGAGAATACCTTCCTAGTTAAGAGGGAGTGTTGATGTATTTGTAACTTTGGAATGTATTCACTTGTATATATTATATTGTACCCTAATGTTCCTAATGGGAGAATCATTTGTATTTCATTGTACCTCGATGTTCCTATAGGGATATTCATTAATATAATAAAGTCATGTAAAGTCATTGAGGTTAACCCTCCGTTGTAAGTCAAGGAAATAGTCCCCACAATTGAGTTAAGGTTAACCCTCCTTGTTGATCGGAGGGAAAAGACCCCACATTTGAGGGTCATTAGGGTTATTAGACTCTCTTAGAGATGTCGGCCCTGGCAAGTAATTGTCAAGTCGAAAACTAGTATAAGTAGAGAGTGAGCCTCTCTATTTGTTACACAAAATCACTCAACTGGGGCGCATGGGTGAGAGAGGAAGTACTGGCACAAGTGAGAGAGGATAGCTATCAGAGATCATCTTTCTGTCTTTGGGTTTTACTGCTGCCGTTGGTGCTCATTCTATCTCTGAGGAAGTTGTGGGGTTTTCTCCTTTATGGTTTCCCCGAGGAAAATCTTTGTGTCTATTGTCTCTTATGATTGATAGTTGTGCATGTTATTCTCTCAGATAATATCCTAAAATCATATTGATTAAATGATAAAAATCTAACATATTTATCATATTTTCTATAAAATTATATAGAATTTTATATATCACACTGCAAAGAGAGATTAATATAATTTTTTTAGAGTATTATCCATGTCTTCATTTGGCATGTGAGTGACATAAGTGGAATTAAATACTTGGATAATTTCTTGCAAGGCTAATGAGTATTCCACCACTCTCTAGACATCTTCTCCTATGACTATGCAACATTTATGAAATAATTCTATGGTGAACCCATCTACTCTTGGTGAATTTCCATCTACCATTTCCATGACAATTCTCTCAAATTATTCTAGAGTTACTTCTCTCATAAGCACTATATTTTGATATGGTGTTACCAACCATGGGATGTGTTCTAAATTGGAATTCATATATTTCTACCTATATGCCTCTAGCTAGGAAAGGAGTTCCGGTTAATAAGCTCTAAGTTATTTTTAAATGTCCCCATGTTCTTCCAATTTTTCTCCATTTGTACTTGTAGGAAAATAACTTTATTATGGTGTCTATGATTGATCATTAAATTATGGAAGAACCTAGTGTTCCTATGTCCTTGTTTGAGCGATCTGATACTTCACTTTTATTTCCATAGAATTAATTATTACTTTAACCCTACTTCCATATATTCCATCAAACTTTCCACTTTAAGGGATATCTTTCCATTCCAACATTTATATATGATGGTTGATTGAATCTCTTCCATTTGGGTTTCTAGATCATGTTGCACCTAAAAAATATCTCTAAATATTAATTTGTTCCAAATCTTTAGTTTGAAATTTATATTTTTTATCTTCTAATGTAGACAATGCATCAATGATCTCCTCATAAAATCCCCCTCCTTCCAACATTTTTTTTTTTTTTTTTTTTTTTTAAATTTTCCTGAATTTAGTGTGATCAAGCAAACATTTCTTTAATCTGAAGGACCTTTATTTAAGTGGATATCAATTAGTGGACTGTTACAATTTATACTTATGGGTAATTGATGAAATCCTACTACTAGTAATATTTATGCTTTAATTGTATCTCCAAATTGGATGAGTGATTCAAATATTAGGATGTGATCTAGCCTTAAATCTACTAATGTTTTCCACCTTTTCTATTGTTCCAAGTGTGGTATCCATTTCTAGTTGTCATTCTCATTAATTTCAGTTCTGTAATAGTATTTTTGAAGATAACACAATCCTCCAATAATCTTATGCCTTCCATTTTTTCACCCAGGGAAGTTACCATGTTAATGTTGCTTCTAATGATACAAGGATATTGACCTCTCATTTCTCTTAAATTTTTTAATATATCCATAAAATATATTTTTCCAGGAATGATATTGGGTCCAAAAACATTTGTTATTATACGTCCCATTGTGGATCTGATCTCCTTGAAATTTACAGAGATAATGATGCTTATTGTTATGAATTTGCTAAGATTATCATGGATGCATTCCAGATAATGGACAACCCTATTAAGGATCCATTTGCATTGATAGCTATTGAATCACTATCTTTCCAACATCTTGAGGCTATCTTTTTAATTGCTTCATGATCACAGTTAGTTTCTTAAATCATGGAAATAATGGATTTTTTCTTTAATAATCCTATTCTCAAGTATCCTTTTCTTACCTTTAGCATTAAAACCTCTAATATTCCATGATGTGATATTCATAGTTTAACTTTGGATTGGGTGATGCAGTATTTATCCAATAGAGATGACACTTGCTTCCTGGATTTTTTGCCTCTTTTTCTTTCCTCCCCTACTAGTTTTTTGTCGTGGTTTAAGTTGTGTAATTTTGATAGGTTTCCCCAATGAAGCTCCCTAATTTTGTTTGGATGAGACAATGTTAGATTTCATTTTCATTATTTATTTCTATAAATTTGTATCTCTTCTTCTAATATATTTGTTAATTTTTTTTCTCCATATATCTCAATAAGCATTTGTAGATCTATCTCTTTCATTTCCAATTCCTCTACTAGGTATAACTCTTCTTCCTTTGAATTGGATTTTTCTTCCTCCTCATCTTCCATATCTAGGTCTATAGTGTCTTACGTATCTCCTTTTACTAGCTCTATGCTTTCTTCTTGTTTTCTACACTTTGGCTTACCTAGGGTAGATGGGGAGACATATTTTCCTTATTTTTCGATGCTTCCTCTCTTGATTTAACCTCTATGGGATTCTACTACATTGATAAATACTAAAAATGTTTGGTCACTTTGGGGATATTATTGTCTTTCTAGGTAAGGTAATTTTTCCCCAATTTTTGTTTGCTTGGCACCTTGACAAATGCATCCTTGCTAGCCTCTTTCTCCTAATTTTTGAGATTAGTTATGAAATTCAAATAATATTTCCTTAACACATGCCTGTGCTCATGGTAATTCCTACAAATGAAAGGAATTTATTCATAGTCTAGGGTTTGTATCCATTTTTAGTCTTGGAAGTTGATGTAGATGTATTATGGGAGAGATCCAAAAGCATTCATATAAACAAAAAATCTTGCATAGATTGTATATCTACACGTTTTGGTGATTTCTAAGGTTTAAATGAATAGTCCTAGTGTGTTTCCTATTCCCACAAGCATCTCTTCATCTCATAATTATTGAGGGAGTGAATACAATTGAATCCACACTAGAGTTATTGTAAAATATTTTTTTTAAGGGATGAACTTCTGTAACCAAAACATCAAATATAAACCTATTAAGTTGAAGAAGTATGGGCCATCCTTAAAGACCCTCTCTCTATATTGCACACTTGTATAAATGATTATGAAAAAACCCTTGAACCTCAACTTCAAATATACCTAGACCTTGAGTTTCCAAGTTGATTTTGTCCACGAGGTTAAGGGATTTTTTTTTTATAATATCTAAATTCTTGACATCCATTTCCTATTTTTTTTGTGTTTATAGATAAATTATCTAGGATTCATTTTATTGCACCTCACATTTTCTTATCCTTAATAGCTTCCCCTAAAAAAATATCCTTGAACTAGGGGAGATCAATGTGACTCATAGGTTCCTTGCTTACCTCCTTTGACATTGGTACCAGTCCTACATGTCTGTTTCACCACCTAACCCTATCATCTATGATACTATTTCCTCCAATAGTATTTTCTTGATTTTCCAACAAATCCAATGAAATTTTAAGGTTAAAAGTGTCAATTATTTTAGATTAAATGCACAATTATTTCCTTTGGTATCTTGGTAGAAAACAATTACACCATTCATAGAGAGTATTGTTATTATCTTTTACTGTGTAATTCATAGAATCATATATGTTCTTATTTTTTTTGTTAGAAATGCCCGTCATTTGGGGCTAGTGCATTTAAACCATTGGATAAGAAACCACAACCAAAGGGCATATAAGCCATCAAAATCACTTGGGAATTGCACCCATGATGGGCCACACCAACCCTTAACATGGATGGATTTTTTTTTGTTTCCTCCCATTTAAGTCACCCTTAAGGGCATTGAACTAGGGTCACCTTGAAAATGAAACCCACACCTTAAATGAGTGAGCTAGCGGGAATTGACCATATATGTTCTTATTATTCATGCATGCAATATTTTATTTCTTTTTAAATTGATACATAATAGTATAGTATAGAATTATATTAGGCTAGGTATCAATGTTAAGTTTGATGAGATCTAATATTTGAACCTTTGAATAATATGATGTATTTTTGTTTTTCATATACTTAAATTAGTAAGAAAATAGAATTGTAGGACCTAAGGTACTTGTATGCAGTGTGTGATAGTTGATATTCTTCAAATTTGTAATTAATAAATGGAGTAGGGAATTAACTAAATAATAATGGATGATAACTACCTAATGAACCCTTCTCTCTCCTCAAGCAACTAGTCAATAACTAAATTATTATTATCGTAGATAATAACAATTCATATATACAACTTCTATATTGCATTATTCCTATACTAATTACCATAAAATATGAACCTCATGAATGCGTACAAATGCCTGGGATATTATATGCAAATATGCAATTGCTTACGATGAAATATTTTTCTTGGTTACAATTGTTGGATTACCCTTGCTTGATGTTATGATACCCTTGGTTAATATTCTATTTCTATCTTAAGTAGAGGCCATCTCAAAAGGATGAATAACCACTTAAGAATCATAGCTTTGATAGAAGCTTAGCATTGCTCATTAATGTCATAAAATTAAAGATTAATGCCAATGATGTTGACATTTTTGATTCAATGATATTAGTGCTTCTGATTGGTATTGATTTGATGATGCTTATGAATTTTATTATTTGATGATAATATTTGATGGTATTGAAGACCTTGAGAAAAATTGAAGATGATTGTAGTATTGGTTTGATGATGTTGTTTATATTGATTTTATGGTACTATTGATAACCCTCTAGTGAGAATGATTGATGTTGATGAGGTTTATTGATAATGATTTGATTTCATGATGTAGCTTATAGTGAATGAAGTTGATTAGGTTGACTAATAATGATTTTATTAATGATTGATGATGTTGCTTATAGTGTTTGTTGTTGATGTCGATTCCTTTGAGGATTGGGTGTTGTTGATGTCCATGGTGATATTAATTTGATTCTCTTAATGATTTGATGTTGTTGATATTATCGATAATATTAAAGGTATTGATGCTCTTGAAGGTATTGATAGTATTGATTATTTATAACCTTGATGATTGATTATATTAATGATATTTAATGACAATGAAAATTTGGTGATAATTTGATGATATTGGCAATGTTGTTGATTGATGATTGGTTTAATGATGATGATTGGTCGAATAATGATCTTGATTGGTGAGTGGATTGATGATGAGTCAATGATATTATTGATGTTTGACTGAAGTTTGATTTGGTAATGTTACTAATACTACTAATATTATTAATCTTTGATGATACTAATTATTTTTAGTGAATTGATGATAATGATGATGTGTTTGATATTGATTTGATGTTAAATGATGATAACAATATCAATAATGTTGATGTTTGGGTGATGATGCTTTATTTATTCATATAAATTGAATATTCAATAATGATTTGGTTTGATGATATTTATGGCATTGAGGATGCTAATGAAAATTATATTAATTGGATTTAATGACAAAAATGGTAAGGATTGTTGGTGTTAATTATATTGTATAAATGATATTCTTGATTCAATAATGCTGACGCAATGTTATTAATGATCTTGTTGATATTGATGACTCTAATGATATTGGTGTTGATTTGATGGTCTTGATGACCAAATGATGTTAATGATATTGATGTTGATTTGTTAATGATCTTGAATGTTGGATAATGATGTCTTGATATTGATGTTGAATTAATGACAGTGATGGTCATAGATGACTTGATAATGATTTGTTGATATCGATAATTTTTTAATGATAATGTTTTTATGATATTGATGATTATCCTAATATCTATTTGATGTCAAGGATTTTGTTAAATGATGGTTTGAAGGTATGCATATTTGATTAGTGTGATTTTGGAAATAGATGTTGCATCATAATGCATAAATGAATCATTTAGGACATTGGGAATATTGGTGCAACTTAAATGATGAAAATAAGAATTGGTTGGAATTGTTGACATTTTGTTTTTGGATGCTCAAACCTAGTGTGCAAATGTTGTGGTTGTTTGCAATTGTACTTATGTTTTCCACTGAATAATGTATTTGAAGGTGATGATGCATGGAAATATGAGAAATATTCATTTATGTTTTGTTGAATAATAACATGGATTTGAGGTCACATCCCTTTGTAGAGGGGGAATATTGTAACACTCATTATGCATGACAACTTTTATCTTGATAGCTTATCAAGGAACCTGGAGTTTATAGTTGGTTATTATGATGCACTTAATGATTATTCATTAAGGGATGATGTTTTGAATGATTATTAATGAGTATCTTCTTGATGATTTATGTACGTATTCCCTTAATGATCTATCTTGATATTTAGTGAATATTATGTATGATTGAAATTTGATGAATACTTATGTGTTGGAACAGGTAGAGTATTGATATATCATGGATAGTTCATAATTAACTTAAATATATTATTATTATAACACACACACACACACATTTTTTTGGAAATGCTAACCTTTATATGCATTATAGTCTTGAGATAGTCATTGACCTAAGTCACATGATGGGAGTGATGAGCTATTTAATTAGCTCACTATTTCACAACAAGAGTAACTAAACAAAATATGCATTAAATTGTCAACCCATGATCTAAATGATTTCAATATGTCATCCATGGTATATGCAGTTGGATACACTTCTTATCTTGAATTAGTTTATCTAATATGCTTCTAAGAAAATGAAATTACATCACCACACTTCATAAATCCAAAGATAGCTCAATCGTTCTTGGAAATGATCAGGTACTTAAACACTAATCATGCAAATGGGAACCCTTGCATGTTTTAGGAACTTTTTATTTCCATAAATCACAACTCTTATTGTTGACAAACTCTGATAAAAACTAACTATGAATTATAAATTACATTGTGGAAAATTTAAAGACCTTCAAGGAAACTAAACTATAGAAATAAATAAACACACACACAAAATGAAATAGAAGACTATTGAATTACACAATGCCCTGTTCTAATGGAGTGATCTCTACATCCCAACAATAGGGAAATGAATTAAAACTACGTCTACATAAACTAATAAAGCACTAATAAAAAATGAACAAATTGTAAATTTCTGGCCTTATTTGGATTATTGTTTCAACTAAAATTTCTTTCTGGCCTGTTTCATAGAGGATAATAATCCAAATAAGGCCCACCAATCTTTTTCATTTGAAACAATAGTTGTTGTTGACTTCTAGGGGACTTTTTAAATCCTTCTAGAACCAAGTGTGAACAAACTCGAATAATAAGGAACGTTTATAAAGGACACTTAATCCTAGGTATAGATATTTATGTTCACCACATCGATCCACCCATCTCTTTGTGGAGGTGACAATTTACTTCTCAAGACCGAACCCCTTATCCACAGTTTATGTAGGCACCTTAGTGGAAAAAAACTATGATTATCACTAGGTGTCATTTGTGGGATGCATTTGCACATGAGTCAAATTTCATAGGCTATTGGAAATGTTTCTATTCCTTCCAAAACATAACCCCAATACCCTTCATTATAATTTATTCATTCATACCTTCACTAACCATTTTTGGTGGGTTCATAAGCATTCGACAAGAGAGCTATTGGAAGGCCTAGTGAATTTTTGAGAGGAAGTATGTTAGGTCAATAACAAAATATTATTGTTTCTTTTATTACAAATATAATCTAATGTAATAAAAAAGAACCTACTCTTGGAACCACTTGTGAATTTGACACATACCTTTACCCTTGCACTATTTTTCATCAGTTATCATGGCTACATAATTTGTCATTTGTCCATTTTGTTTTATCCCCTATGTCCTAGAATTCATTTAACCATAGAATAACAACCATTCCAAAAGTAATACATCCTAAGTATTCTCTTAGGATGTAATCCCCCCCCCCCCCATTCAAGGAGGTGTACCACATTACCATCTCCCCATAGACGATGAAGGAGATCACTACATTGAGGAAATTCATGGGTGTATGTTATTGGATCATCCATTCTTGGACATATCCTTCTAGGATCTCCTCCTCACTCCCCAGTTGAACCCCTTTCATCTGTGAGAAGAGGATAAACGCCCCCATTAACACCACCCTCACCACCAAGAGGAGGTAATCTACAATAACCAATGATTGGCCCTACTCTATTGACACTTCAATTTATGTCAAGTTTAAATATCCCATATTTATCCAAACTGATAAATGATCCCATTCAATATGACCTGGCGTGGCCACAAATGTTGGTCAAGATCCCCTAAGATATTCCAAAATTTGAAGGAAAGTAGGGAGATGACCCAAGCAACCATGTTATGTCATTTCATATGGTGGTATTCTAACATCAAAATCGAAGGTACTGCTTGTATTTAGATTTTCTAAAGAATATTGACAATGATATAAACCAAATGGTATGTAAATTTACCCTCTAATACTCGTTCAACCTTTGAGTCCATAACTACCATATTTCTCATGTATTTTCCTTGGACATCATGATATTGGTTTAGACATTCTATCCAAATTTAGGTAGAGTAATTCCATGTACATTGCAGATCATATCCACGAATGGCATAGATGTAGGACATTGTGCAAGATCACAATATAGCTTGAATTCCTACTAGATTGATTTCTAAAATTACTCCTTCCCATGATGTATAAGGACATGGAAACTATAATTCCCAAAATGGAAGATGAATCCATCCTCAAGGCCCAACATTTTGATTGATATCTTCCCAATTAGGGTATTTGTATACAATCATTCCACATTCCACATGGCATCATTAGTTGGATTAAGATCCTCCAAGCATATCATACTCTATCGATGGAATTGTTGGGGATGTTTCCCTTCAAAGGAATACTCCTAATCTACATGGATTAGTTCCATACAATGCCTTAAGTGACAGTGGCCCCTCAAATTGTTCAAAATCCTCTATTTGGACAAATTACATATGGATCATAGAACCCAACTTTACCAAACACAATCCCAATGAAACTTGCATAAGTACCAACCCCATTGGCTCCATAAGCTTCTACATCCACATCATATGGATCCCCCAACCCATATTTACCCACACCCATATACAACCCATATTTCCCATTCACCGATCCATCTGGTACATGCCCCATGGCTCAAACTATGGAAAACCTAGTTCAACCCTATCGAGTGCAATAAATTCAACACTTTGAGAAATTGAACGTGACTAACCCCCCCAATATATAGAATCGGGGAATGAATAAAGGCAAGAACATACAACAAAATTGGTTGTAAGGGTAAGGGGGAAATCCCCCTACCCAACAAACCAGAACGATGGAAATCAAAACAAAAACATAGGGACCAATAAATCCCCTAAGCAAGGAAATAATCCTAACCTATAAACTAACTACCCTAGTGTCACATGTGGAGAATATGGCCATTACACATACCATTTCCCATTGATACCAGAATTTCAACAACTAGTCAAATATATAAAGAACATTGGCGCCAACCCTCCCTAAATGAACAAGACACCACCACCACAACAAAAAATTCTACATATTTCTATAATAAAAGGGTTATCTCCCATCAACAAGATCCTCACCCACCAAGAGATGGATATTTTCGAAACATATTTATGAAAGCGACAAAGATTTAATGATATGGTATACTGAAACCACCATAGAGAGAGGATACACCTGTTATCACTAGCTCTACTCTTGTGGCTAACTCTTTAGTAAGGGGAATACTAGCTAATCCTCCAATAGCCACTCCCAAACCTAAGAACAAAACATTACATACTAACCACACATGCACCATATTTTCTCAGTTACACTTGTCATTGTATTGAACAATATTTATTTAGGGATTCCGTCACTATGATTCATTTGAAACCCCCCATTGATAGCTCATAAATAGCCTCTCTTAAGAAAACTAGCCTCAATTTTATACCTATGTCATAAGAGGCAGTTACTCATGTAGGGTGTTTGTCATGTAAACACCATAGTCACATAATTCCTTTAGAAATTGATATGGTTCCACCTAATCAAACCAACCATCCCTAGAGCCCCACTCATACATCAATCCAATATTTCCCTACTCATCCATCTCATTCGTGTGGGTTGTTGATCCACTTCTCATTACAATGCCCCATTTTGCATGAAAAATGAGTAACTTGTCTTGAATAGATAAGATTACTCGATAACCCTCCACCCCCAGTGAGCCCACGATAATTGCCTCAAGAAGAGATCTTGCATCTAATGCACGATACAACTAACCATGTTACCATACTTTACATATAATCATCAATACTTTCTACACTAGAAAATGTCATCATATTAGAACAAGCCCTTACTATATCACCAATACATACTCCTGTTATAGTATAAGGTTGTTACACTTCAGAATTTTAATTAAATGAGACAACGTGGTTTGAAAATAATATATAAATAATTGATAATATATGATGTTATGCTAGATTACAATGATATCGGTCTTTATATAGACCACTCGTCCCTTTTCAAATGAACAACACATCCTTTGAACCAAAAATACATAATAATCGTCTTTATTTGATAATGGACCATACAACCCTTTTGGTAATCAATCTTTTATTAAGTATGCATTTATTTAATGTTTATTTATTAGTTATATAATGGTTCTTTAGTTTTCTTATTATGTGATATTGAATAATTATTTTATTGTCCACTCCTTAAGAATTGCTTTTTCCTCAAAGCAAGGGTAGAGAAGAATGTTGTTGAAAGAAACCTTCGATTTCTCATGAATAATCTTCTTCTACAAATTTCTTCCATTTAATAAGATATTCTTTTATATTCATGGAATGGAGCTTCCTTTTCTTAACAAATAGTATGAATTGAGGTTCTAAGATCATTTATCCTTCATCATCCAATATAGGTAGTTCATATTGTGATTCTTGATGTTGTCCCAACACCTTCTTGAGACTTGATACACGAAACACGTTGTGAATGCGACAATTGTTAGATAAATTTAATCCATATACTACTAGACTAATTGTTTTGTTAATTTGGTATGGCCCATAGAGTTTTGGAGCCAATTTGTTCTTGCTATGCTTCTTGGGCATCAACTATTTGTAGGGTTGAAGTCTTACAAACACCCAGTCACCCACTTCAAACTCTCTTTTTGATCATTGTAAGTCAACTTGTTGCTTAATTCAGTTTCGAGAATTTGTTAAGTTTTGTTTTAATAGTTTGATGGTATTTTGATCTTCCTCTACTCGATTCATTACAACTAACACCTTATATTTTTTATAAGCACCCATGGGGGATTTGAACTCGTGACCTTCCATTTACAACTTCTTATTTCAATTACACATCACCAATTACTCTAACCCCCATGGGAATCAACACCTTAGAGTTAAATAGAACATATTCCTTCCATTTGGGAGGTTCATAACCATATAAAGTTTGGAAGGGAGTCATTTTAGCTGAAGTATAGTAAGTAGTGTTATACCACCATTCAACCAAATGCAACCGTTGGAACAATTTGTTTTGTTTGTCTGTCACTAGACAATGAAGATATGTTCCCAAACATTGATTCACTATTTAAATTTTTCCATCGATTTGAGGGTGATATGTCAAACTCATATTAAGGGATATATGCTTGGTTGTTTACATAAGTCCTTCCAAAATTCTTTCTTAAAATTTGCATCTCTATCACTGATAATGACCTTTAGTAACCCATGTAATTATAAATATTCCTGCAAAATATTTCAGCTATTTGTTTTGATGAATTCGTTTTCCTTACCCCCATGAAGTGGGAATAATTAGTCTTTCAACCACTAGAAGAATTTTATCTTTTCCATTAGACAGGGGAAACCCCTTGATGAAGTTCCTCCATATTTATTCCCACTTATGATTTGGAATTTGTAGAGGATAAAGTAACCCTGGTGACATAACATTTTTTATTTTGTTTGTTGACAAGTGTCAAACTTAGAGACATACTTCTGAATATCTTCACTCATTCCTGTCCAAAATTATTGTCGTGTATTATAATAAGTTTTAAATACACCTACATGCCTTGCAACAGGTGATTCATGTGATTCATTTAAGATTTTTATTTTAAACCTCGAATTTGGTGTGAGATACATTCTTCCTTTGTTCCAAAGAGCTTCATTTCTCCATTTGAGTTTTGAATGTTGTCTTAGGTTATTAAAGATGGAACAAGCTTTTGGATCCTTGGAATATTATTCTACTCTTATCTCATCCAACCATTCAAGAATTATGAATGATACTGCATATGATATTACCTAGTCATATTTTCTTGATAATGCATCAACAACTACAATAACCTTTCCCTTTTTGTGAAATATATCCATATCAAAAGTAGAAATATTTTCTATCCACTTTTGTTGCTCTATAGATAAGTTTTTCTTTCAAAGTGAGTACTAAATATTGTTGTGATCAATACGTATCAATAATTTACTACCAAATAGTATTGTCTCCATTTATCTTATGCATTTATGATAGCAAGCATCTCCTTATCATATGTAGAGTTTAATCCTCCCCTCTTGTTGAGATTTTAGCTTTCAAAAGCACTCAAATGGTCCTCCTGCGTTAGCATTGTACCAATTCCAAAACCCAAAGCATCGCATTCTACCATTAAGGGTTTTGTAAAATCAGGGGTAGAAAATACAATTGTAGATGACAAAACCCTTTTTAAAGCCTCAAAATATTCATCCACCTTGATATTCCATTGAAAGGATTTTTTCTTTAGTAATCATGACAGTGGAGTTATTAACTATGAGTAATTTTTGATAAACCGTATGTAGTACCCCGTTAACCCCAAAAATCCCCTTAATTTTTATATGTTATTTGGTTTCTTCCATTCTATTATTGCTTTGATTTTTTTTGGGATCTACCTGGACCCCTTCCTCAGACATGACAAGAATGCGGTATTCCACTTCTTCTTTGCCAAACATGCACTTCAACATTTTTGCATAAAATCTATTTTTTCTAGTAGGGAGAGTACTTATTCTAGGTGCACAAGATGCTCCTTCCATGTTAAACTATATATAAGAATATAATAAAAATAACTAGCACAAACTTCTTTAGGTATGATTGAAAGGTTCATTCATAGTTGCTTGAAAAGTAGCGGGAGTATTGGTTAAGACAAATGGAATAATATTGAATTCTTAGTGACCTACATGAGTTTGGAATGTAGTATTTGCAACATCCTTTAAACTTACTAAGATATGATAGTATCCTGATCTCAAGTCTAGCTTGGAAAAGTATTTGGCTCCATGAAGCTCATCCAACATTTAATCAATGAATATGACGGGAAACTTGTCTTTTATGGTTATATTATTTAGATCTCAGTAACTATACATAGCTCGAAGGATCCATATTTTTTTCGAACTAGTACTATTGGGGCAGCGTATGGATTCCTACTTATTATGATAACTCCACATCTTAACAAGTCTTGAATTAGTATTTCTATTTCTATTTTATGATGACGAGAAAATCGAAAGAGATTGATGTTCACAAGGGCCAAATCTGGTTTAACCTAAATTATGTGTTCTATTCCTCTTTCTAGAGGAAATTTCATGGGAATATATTGGAATACCTTCTCATACTTTTGTATTAAACCTTGGATCTTTGGTTGTTGGGCGTTAACCACTTATGATGCTAATATCTCCATTTGATGACATTGTGCCACAACTGTTGATTCTCCCTTTCGAATTAGTTTCTCTATTTTTCGTGAGGATATAATTTGGGTAGGAGGTGGTTGGAACCCATACAATTTGTATTTTATTCCCCCCCACTTGAGCTTAACAAATTGTTTTTGATGATTTGCAGAATATGTACCCAATGTTTGTAGTCATTGAACTCCCAAGACAATTTCTACTCCTCCGAAGGGTAGTGTGTAGAACCTAGATTCCAAGTTATAATATTCTATTTGTAGCTTAACCTTGTTACACTTCTCGACACCATAAATATTTTTCCATCTACGACCATAACCCTTATATATGTCATTGGTTATATGAACCAATTTAACTTCTTCGCTACATTTACTTCTATAAAATTATTGGTGCTCACTGTCTCTATAAGTATGGTGGTATTCCCTTTTTTCACATTGCATCTTAGTTTCAAAGTTTGTGCTTGTGCGATGCTTGTTATTGTGGCTAGAGATATATTTGGAATTTCCTATTCATAGTATACACTAAAATCACCATTCCCCTCCTTGTTTTCTTCTTCAGTGGAACCACAATTGGATACATCTGATTCCCTCTCGACTTCACAATTACACAACTTTTATTGTTGCATCTATGCCCCTTCACCCATTTGTCTCCTCAATATCTATGCTTGTTTAACTTGTTTATCCATTTCTTATCCATATCTTGATGTTGTTTTTCATTTTCCCATGGGGGGGGATTGTAACTATCTTTTTGTCCTATTTTAGCATGCTTACTTGATTTTTTTTGTTGGTTGTGGAGCCTAATCTTCCAGATCTAGATATATTATTCAGTCGTGTTTGTAACCCAGGTGTAATGTACACTCATTCCCCCTGCCTTGGGGTTCAGGGCAGCGCCCTGAAAAAGTGGGTTTGAGGGCAACGCCCCCAAGACACGGGGGTTCAGGGGTAGCACCCCCGAGACATGGGGGTTCAGGGGCGGAGCTCCCGAGAAATGTTTTTGGGATATGTGTTGGCCAATAGTTTTGCGGACCCATGGTATTGGGTTAACCCTAGAATTTTACCATTGTATTTCCCCTATAAAAGAAAGCATTGTAAAACGACTATGTATGGTATTGTATTGTATTCAATTAGAGGAAATTTCAACTCAAAATGGGCCTTTTAACTTTTATTCAAATTCCATGTCATTATGTGTTAGCCAATGAAATTGATTTAAATTTGAAATACTGTATAGGTCTTAGACACTTTTTTAATATAAATTTGGAAATAGGTATCATAAAAAAAACTACTTNTTCTTCCTCCAAAATTAATAAATATTATTTTATTATTTTAACTATTATTTTATTAATTCATTTTAGGAGGCCCATTTTGAGTTGAAATTTCCTCTAATCTGGGAAGAGAGACTGTGAGAGTGTGAAGAGGAAGTGTAGGGGTTTTGTTGCAGGCTGTATCCCTTCATCTTTCTGGACTGTAATAAAAGGACTGGCAATTTCTTTGTGGATGTAGCCCATCGTTTGGGTGAACCACGTTATATCTGTGTCTCTCTGTAATGTTTTAATGTGTTTTGCATCTTGTTAATGATTTAACTGTATATTTGTTATTGCTCTGTGGTCCTATTTTCTAACAATTGGTATCAGAGCCAAAAGGTCTATTTGGTTAGTAAACTCGCAGGAAACAAGGGTTCTTGGTTCGAGTGGGAGCATTGGCGGAAGAAGGAAAGTTTAGGGTTGAGAAATTTAATGGCCAAAACTATCAGTTATGGAAGATGCAAATGGAGGACTATTTGTACCAGAAGGATCTATACCAGCCGTTGGGCGAAAAAGAAAAATAGTCAACGGCTATGAAGGATGAAGAATGGGAGGTTCTTGACAGAAAGGCACTGGCAACAATACGGATGTGCCTGGCTTTGTCAGTGGCTTTCAATATTTCGAAAGAAAAAACAACAGAGGGTGTGATGAGCGCATTGAGTAAGCTCTACGAAAAACCCTCGGCTTCTAAAAAGGTATTTTTAATGAAGCATTTATTTAATATGAAGATGTTGGAAGGTGGATCTGTTGTTGACCATTTAAATGAGTTTAATACACTTACCAGTCAGTTCAGTTTTGTAAAAGTGAACTTTGATGATGGGGTTAGGGCTCTTCTAATCTTGTGCTCATTGCTAGAAAGCTGGAATAGCTTGGTCATGGCTGTAAGTAACTTTGTCCCTAGTTCAAACACGCTTAAGTTTGGTGATGTTGTTGGTGTTATTCTTAGTGAGGAAATGCGAAGAAAAAGCACTGGTGAGACATCAGGTAATGTGTTGACCATGGAGAGTAGAGGGAGACAAAATGGGAGAGGAAGGAGCCCAGGAAATCACGGCAAGTCTAAAAAGGGAAGATCCAAGTCTAGATTTCGAAAAATAGAGTGCTGGAACTGTGGTAAGAAAGGACATCTAAAGAAAGACTGTCGAGCACCAAAGAAGAAAGGTGAGAGGCAGCAAGAGACTACTCAAGAAGCAAATGTAGCAGGTGATGTTTTACAAGATGCTTTGATTCTTGCATTATATAATACTAGCGATTACTGGGTAGTAGATTCAGGGGCTTCATGCCATGCAACACCCCATACGAAATTCTTTCATGATTATGTTCAAGATGATTTTGGACATGTTTTATTGGGGGATGATGAACCATGTAAAATTGTTGGAAATGGTAAGGTATGAATTAAGTTAAATAATGGAAGCGAATGGATACTAAAGGATGTAAGGCACATTCCTGCTATGAAAAGAAATATAATCTCAACAGGGCAGTTGGGAGATAGCGGATGTTTGTCTACATTTGGAGAAACATGGTGGAAGATCACAAAAGGATTACTGGTAATAGCAAAAGGAGATAGGTTAGGTATGTTATATTTATGTCCTCATAATACTGATTATTCTATCTCTGTAGCTTCCACAGAAATAGGTGCGGCGCTGTGGCATCATAGGCTTGGCCACATGATTGAGAAGGGGATGTAGATTCTCCACTCAAGGAAACTGCTTCCAGATCTGAAGCAGGTAAGTTTGGAATTCTATGAGAACTATGTTTATGGAAAACATAAGAGAGTTATATTTCTCAGGGTTGGGAAACAAAAGAAGAGTGAAAAGTTAGAGCTTGTCCATACAGATGTATGGGGACTAGCTCAGGTACAATATCTTGGTGGCTCTTGTTATTATGTTACTTTTATTGATGATGCAACTAGAAAAACTTGGGTTTATTGCATTAGACAAAAATCTGATGTGTTTGATACTTTTAAGAAGTGGAAAGCTTTGGTTGAGAATGAGACAGGAAAAAGGTTGAAATGTCTCAGATCTGATAATGGAGGCGAGTACTGCAGCAGGGAGTTTGATAGTTACTGTTCACATAAAGGAATTCGTAGAGAGAAGACAGTCCCTGGAACACCACAAGAAAATGGTGTGTTAGAAAGGATGAACATAATGATCATGGAGAGTGCAAGGTGTATGAGATTGCATGCAAGGTTTCCCTTACAGTTTTGGGCTGATGTTGTAAACATTGTTATTTATTTAATAAATAGAGGGCCTTCAAGCGCTTTGGATGGTGGCATTCCAGAGGAGGCATGGACAGGTAAACAGGTTAAATACTCATTTTTAAGAACTTTTGGTTGTGAAGCATTTGTCCATATTGATAAATATGATAGAACAAAGCTTGAGGCTAAATCCAAGAAATGTACCTTTATTGGATATGGGGTTGATGATTTTGGTTATCGCTTATGGGATCTTAAAAATCGCAAAATCATTAGGAGTAGAGATGTAGTATTCAATGAAAAGGTCATGTACAAAGATTAGTTGCAGGGAAAGAAAGAAGAAAAGGAAAACAAAGAGTACACAGTGCTTGATGAAATCAAAGAAAATGGAGTTCCAAAGGCACCAGAAAATCAAGAGCAGCAGGAGGTAACTGTTGGGGCGCGCACCTCAATGGTCCTTAAGATGGGTAACTCCACGGGTTTTTACTCAAAATAGTCTTAGGGGTGTCAGGGGTTGAGTCAAAGTTCTCTATTGTAATAAACCCACGGCTTAAGACCAGGGTTTAGGGTTTTGGGTGCCCATGGTTTGAAGCCATGGTTTTGTAATAGCGCGATGTATAAATAGGCATTTTTGTAAATAAGAAAAGTTAGGCGTTTTGATGTAAAGAAAGAAAGGCGAAGCTAAGGCTGATTGTGTAAGGAAAGGTTAAGTCCCAGCTGTGTGCGTGGACGACCTCTGTAGCTGTGTGCGCAGAGGGTTTTTGTAAGAAGATTAAGGAAAGATCTGCAGCTGTGTGCGCAGAGGCCTGCTGCTGTGTGCGCGGCTTGAAGGGACTGAAGGGATCTGCAGCTTTGTGCACAGATCAAACTGTGGTTTTGTAGCACGTTGAATAAAACATAGTTTTGTGGACGTAACCCCTACACTGGGGGTGAACCATGTTATATCTGGTGTTGTGGTTTCTTGTGTTGTTCTCTTTCTATTGTCTTTTATGCATTAATAACTGTATAAATTTGATAAATTGGATCACTGCTAATAACAAACTTCACTGTGAATTCCCTGTAGTTGGTTAAGCAAGTCACGGTTGTTTATCTATCTGCGAATTTGTATATGAGTGAATGATACAGCTGTGTAATTATTGATTAATAAGTTTATTAAAGGCTAAGGTACAGTAATATCCCTCTCTGCTTGCAGAAACCTGATTCTGTGTCACCCCATAGCTGTTTCGGGTGAGACTGCAACCTGCGCGCAGGTTGTTGCTGAAAGGGCCAACACTGTGGGTCTTTTGTTGGTGTGACATAAAAGGATTAAACTCGGGTCTGCCCTATTGCCCAACAAATTGGTTCCGTTGTAGTCTAGTTGGTTAGGATACTCGGCTCTCACCTGAGAGACCTGGGTTCAAGTCGAATACGCAGAAACAACCTATCGAGGTGTGCATGCGTAAGGCCTCCGAGAACGTCCCAACACTTGCCACTGCGAAAGACCAAGCACCAGTCAAGGTGGTCCAGTGCAATATTGTTGACCCTCACACAGCAGCAGTACCTGCGTGGCAACCTCAGCCGGCCTTGCAGCCGCAAGATGCTTCAACGGATAAAGTAAGTACACTCTCCTCCTTTTTACAGAGTTGTATGAAACTCTTGAGGAATCAGAATGCTTTAAAAGAGCTGCAAAAAGTTCTTGCTGTCACAGACCCTCAAAGAGGAGTTGATCAGGAGAAAACTGTTAGTCGTGTCTGAAGAACCGGGAGGGAAATGAGATTGAATGTTCAGATAGGGGAATATGATATGATTGATGTCATTTTGGATCTTGGATCAGAAGTTAATGTCCTTCCCAAGCAGACCTGGGGACAAATGGGAAAACCTTCCCTGGCTTGGTCACCTATACAATTGAGATTAGCTAACCAACAAAGGATTGTGCCCCTAGGGAGACTTCTTAGTGGTCCAATAGATATTGATGGGGTAAGTACTCTAGTGGATTTTGAAGTTATTGAGATCATTGATGACAGCAACCCTATCCAGCCCTGTTGGGGATCGAGTGGGCCATGGAAAATGCTGCAATCATCAACCTTAAGAGGAGACAAATGACCTTCGAAGGCAATGGTCTGCAAGTTATTATACCCCTCGACCCATCCCAAGGAGAAGAGGAACTAGAGCAGAGAATCGCTAAGCTGCGAGACTATGCCCAGCAGTCTCGCAGCGAGATTGAAAGGTTGAAGACATAACACCAGCACCAGATTGCAGAACTTCAACTGCGCATCCCTCCCGAGACTCCACCAGAGGCCCGAGAACAGCGCCATAGGGACATCAAGGCTTCAGCAGCAAAGATATCAGATAATGTGGCTAGCATCGCAAAACTGATGGAAGACAGCATCGAAGCATGGGCAAACCTACAGGACCATCCAGATGTAGGTAAGATCCAGGAAACCATCAAGTTGCGCCAGGCCGAATTAGATGCAGTCAGAGTAGAAATCAAGACGTTGCCACCTATGCAGAAGATGGCTAAAGTGAAGCGCAGCAAGGAACTTCAGTAGGAAATTGAGTCCTGCAGGACGAAGGTAACGCTGCTGGAGAATTCGCTATAGCCGCTAGTTGATGAAGCATTGGAATTGAGTAATACTACAGAGAGCCAGCTCAAACTTTTGAAGACCTACGACACTTTTGCGCAGGAACAGGCTCACACAGAATCATCCTCAGTGTTACAAGAGTTGGTGGAAAAGGAGAAAGCAGCTGACGACATACTACACAACCTCACCAGTCGTTTCCAGACCCTCGGGCAGAAGATTCTCCCACCAGACCCGAGCAGATAAGTGCCCCGGGACGGGACACTGGTGAGTCTTAGGGGCCTGTTGGGGCGTGCACCTCAATGGTCCTTAAGATGGGTAACTCCGCGGGTTTTTAATCAAAATAGTCTTAGGGGTGTCGGGGGTTGAGTCAAAGTTCTCTATTGTAATAAAACTGCGGCTTAAGACCAGGGTTTAGGGTTTTGGGTGCCCATGGTTTGAAGCCATGGTTTTGTAATAGCGCGATGTATAAATAGGCATTTTTGTAAATAAGAAAAGTTAGGCTTTTTGATGTAAAGAAAGAAAGGCGAAGCTAAGGCTGATTGTGTAAGGAAAGGTTAAGTCCCAGCTGTGTGCGTGGACGACCTCTGCAGCTGTGTGCGCAGAGGGTTTTTGTAAGAAGATTAAGGAAAGATTTGCAGCTGTGTGTGTAGAGGCCTGCTGCTGTGTGCATGGCTTGAAGGGACTGAAGGGATTTGCAGCTGTGTGCGCAGATCAAACTATGGTTTTGTAGCACGTTGAATAAAACACAGTTTTGTGGACGTAACCCCTACACTAGGGGTGAACCACGTTATATCTGGTGTTGTGGTTTCTTGTGTTGTTCTCTTTCTATTATCTTTTATGCATTAATAACTGTATACATTTGATAAATTGGATCACTGCTAATAACAAACTTCGCTGTGAATTCCCTGTAGTGGGTTAAGCAAGTCACGGTTGTTTATCTATTTGCGAAGTTGTATATGAGTGAATGATACAACTGTGTAATTATTGATTAATAAGTTTATTAAAGGATAAGGTACAGTACTATCCCTCTCTGCTTGCAGAAACCTGATTCTGCGGCACCCCATAGCTGTTTCGGGTGAGACTACAACTTGTGCGCAGGTTGTTGCCGAAAGGGCCAACACTGTGGGTCTTTTGTTGGTGTGACATAAAAGGATTAAACCTGGGTTTGCCCTATTGCCCAACAGTAACTAAAACTCTTGCAAATGTAAGAAAATCTACTAGGTTAAGTAGATCCCTTGAACGATTCTCTCCTTCAATGTATTATTTATTAATGACTAATTCTAGTGAACCAGAATGTTTTGAAGAAGCAATGCAGGTAGAAACTAGAAATAAGTGGGAGCAAGGCATGGATGAGGAGATGGAATCATTGGTAAGAAAATAGACTTGGGATCTGGTTAAGTTGCCTACAGAAAAAAGGGCATTGCAGAATAAATGGGTTTACAGGTTGAAGGAAGAAGATGGAGGAAAGAAGCGGTACAAGGCTAGACTTGTTGTAAAGGGGTTTGCACAAAAGAAAGGTATAGAATTTGATGAAATATTTTCTCCTGTTGTTAAAATGACTTCAATTAGAACTATTTTAAGTCTAGTGGTAGTAGAATATTTGCATCTTGAACAGTTAGATGTAAAAAAAGCCTTTTTCCATGGGGATTTGGAGGAAGAGATTTATATGCATCAGCCACAAGGGTATGAGGTCAAAGGGAAGGAGAATTTGGTTTGCAGGTTGAAGAAGAACTTGTATGGCCTGAAGCAAGCTCCAAGGCAGTGGTATTTAAAATTTGATAAGTTTATGACAGAACAAGGTTATGATAGATGCCATTCTGACCACTGTGTTTATTTCAAGAGGCTAGATAATAGAAGATATATTATCTTGTTATTGTATGTGGATGACATGCTTGTTACAAGGTCTAACATGTAGGATATAAATGTGCTCAAAATAAAAATAGCTAAATCATTTGCGATGAAGGATTTGGGTGCTGCAAAGCAAATCCTTGGTATGAGAATAACAAGAGACAGGAAAAATCACAAATTGACGTTGTCTCAAGGTGAGTACATAGAAAAGGTGTTGCAGAGGTTTAGAATGGAGAATGCAAAACCATTTAGTACACCTTTGGCCAGCCATTTCAAACTAAGCAAGGATATGTGTCCAGAGACATAGGAAGAGATAGATTACATGTCCAAGATTCCCTATTCATTAGCAGTTGGAAGCTTGATGTATGCCATGGTGTGCACAAGACCAGATATTGCACATGTATAGGGAGTTGTGAGCAAGTATATGAATAATCCAGGTAAAGAGCATTGGAAAGCAGTACAGTGGATTCTCAGGTATTTGAGAGGTATCACTTCTCATGCATTATGTTTTGGTGGTTCAGACACTGTTCTACAGGGATATGTTGATGCAGATATGGCTGGTGATAAAGACAGTAGGAGGAGCACCAAAGGGTATGTGTTTAATGTGGGTGGAACAGCAGTTAGTTGGATTTCAAAACTGCAACAAGTTGTTGCACTTTCAACAATGGAAGTAGAGTATGTTGCTGCTACAGAGGCTAGTAAGGAGATGATTTGGTTGCAGAGGTTCATGGAAGAATTGGGTAAGAAGCAGGAGAATAGTAGGCTGTATAGTGACAGCTAGAGTGCCATTCATCTTGCAAAGAACTCAGCCTTTCATTCGAGGACTAAACATATACAACTCAAGTACCACTTCATAAGATCTGTTCTAGATGAAGAACTGTTAAAACTAGAAAAGATACACACTAGCCAGAATCCTGCAGACATGTTGACAAAGGGAGTAACTCGAGAGAAACTGATTTTGTGCTCGGTTTCTGTTGGCCTTCAAGCATGAAGGTGAAAATAAGAAATTTGCCAAGTCCAAGGTCTAGAGCATAGTCCAACAAGTATAGTAGTGGTGGAGTTGCTGTGATCAGTATCCAAGTGGGAGATTTTTGGTTGTGGAGCCTAATCTTCTAGATCTAGAGATATTATTCAGTTGTGTTTGTAACCTAGGTGTATTGTACACTCATTCCCCCTGCCTTGGGGTTCAGGGGTAGCACCTCCGAGAAATTTTTTTGGGATATGTGTTGGCCAACAGTTTTGCGGACCCATGGTATTGGGTTAACCCTAGAATTTTCCCATTGTATTTCCCCTATAAAAGAAAGCATTGTAAAATGACTGTGTATGGTATTGTATTGTATTGGAAGAGAGATTGTGAGAGTGTGAAGAGGAAGTACAACGGTTTTGCTGCAGGCTATATCCCTTCATCTTTCTAGACTGTAATAAAAGGACTAGAAATTTCTTTGTGGACGTAGCCCATCGTTTGGGTGAACCATGTTATATCTGTGTCTCTCTGTAATGTTTTAATGTGTTTTGCATATTGTTAATGATTTAACTGTAAATCTGTTATTACTCTGTGGTCTTGTTTTCTAACATTTTCATTAAAATATTTATTCGATCTATTTGGCCCTTTAAATGATGACTTATTGACCCTGTTCCTTTGTTCAATTAATTTTGGTGCATGTCTAGTTTCTTGAATTTTTGACTTTGGTGTTGTCACTGATGTCAAACAATAAACAATATTGATGTCAAATGTCAAAAAAGAAATAATATTGGTGTCAAACAAGAAAAATGTTGATGAATGTTAAGAAGCATAAATCCTTGAAGTTCGATTATGTTGAGTAAAAATCCAATTTGAAGAAATATATATAAAGGTATATGGAATCCTCAACATTATCAGTCAATGCTTCTCTATATACACAAAACTAGTTTAAAGATGTATATAGAGAAGTGTGGAAACACACATACCCCACCAAGACATCGGACTCATATCCACAGATACCACCAAGTCAATGTACGTAAGTGCACAAAACCCCGCAAGGTTGAATTATCAATAAGGCTTACACTGACAAAATATGGAATGAGGTGGTTAGCGTGAATAAGAAGTTAGAGAGTTCCTCTGTTTCCGAGTGGAAGGAATCCCAACTAGTGGACACATATCTTGAGTAAGAAGAGTATAAATAAGCAAGAGATGGAAGTATTGAGGTAAACTTGAAGATGAAGTATACAAGAAAGTTTGATTTGGAAAGATTCTAATTATGGGGTATCAATGACTCATTGATATGGAATAATTTTATACAACAGAGAGTTGATTGAGAAAAAATCACGAATAAGAACAACAAATAATGCACTTAAAAGGATGCCTTGTATCAGGATGTGCGAACAACATACACAGTGAATGATGCAGATCACAAAAGTGTTAAATTAAAATATGCAGATCACAATTTTAGAAGTGACAGAGTTCAAAGTGGAGTATAATGTATATATTAGAAGATCGCAGATCACATAGGTCCCATAGTGTTGATATTGCGGTAGACACAGTCATAGATCACAAATCATTGAGATGCAAATTTTAGAAGATGAAGACACATATCATAGTTCTGTTATAATTTGTATATTTTAGGGTGGTAGGAAGGGGAAAGGAACAAGAGTTGGTTCTTCCATCAAGTTGGTGTTGGAGAATACAAAAGGGAATTGGTGCTTCCATCTAGTTGGTGCTGTAGAATACAAAAAAAAGAGTTGACGCTTCCATTTAGTTGGTGCTAAAAACGAAAAGAGGAGATTACAGTCTTCAATTAGGTTGGTTCTTGAATACAACAAGTTAGATCTTGCACAAATAGGACTGATGTCCATTTAGGTAAGTACCTGAAATCAACAATTTGGTGCTTGCATAGTAGATAAAAATCCTGTAATCTACGAGTTGTTGCTTGCAATTAGGTTGGTGCCTAAGTGATTTGGTCCTCACATTTTGGAGATTGTTGTATCCTCTCCATGTAATCAATTATATATATATATATATATATATAAGAAACCAGACACTCTAGTTTTGGGCTATGTGTCACGTGTCCGCATGTCGGACACCAACACGATGACAGAGCGTGTCTGACACATCTTTGTAGCGTGTCCCGTGTTCGGACATGCGTGTCCTGTGACTGTCACTACGTGTCCCAAAAAAGGACACGCAAAATGAAAAAAGATGGTCGGGCCCTCTTTAAAAATGAATTTTCACTTGTATTTTGTCATTTGCAAATGTTGGGAGAGCTCAAAGAGTGTTTTTTTTTTTGCAGGTGAAGAATATTTGAAGTATTGATTCCAATTTATATTGAATATTTGTAAAAATTTGGAGCTATATGTCTATATTTTTAAATTTTAATATATGTATAATGTGTCCTACGTGTCTTGACTCTCGGGGTCACCGTGTTCGTGTCAGACACTCGAATCTCTGTGTCCTTTGTGTCTTGTGTCCCTGTGTCAGGTGACTTATATATATATATATATATATATATATATATATATATAGTGATTCTACATATTATGTGCACAATTGTGTTCATTATTGCTTTGGCAGAAAAAGTTTTAAAGTATAAATTGTAAGTGAAAAATTGTGTAAACTATGCATTACATTGATTCACCCCCCTCTAAGTATAATAAGATATTCAACAATTGGTATTAGAGAAGGTGTCTTCAGTAGCAATTTAACCATTGGAAGATAAATATTTATGTAGATACGGACAAACATGAAATGCTTCTTATGGAAATTGGGGTAGTCCTAAAAATGGAGGACTTAGGGGAGATGAAGAGATGGCTGAAGTAGATTTCAAAGGTGAAATGATTAGTGCTTTGGAAGAACTAAAGAAATCAAGAAAAATAAATAAATCCTTGAAGGAAAAATGGTTAAGATATGAATAACAAGTCAAGCAGACAAGAAAATTTGAGTTGAATATGATTGAACAACTGAAACAAAAGGAAGAAAAGTTTGAGAAGTTGGAGATTGAAGTCACTCTCTTAAAAAGAGAATTGCATAAATGCAATGACTAGTTGAATATTCAATAGAAGTTCAACAATAGCAATCGGTCTCTATATGAAATTATAAAAAAGGAAAGACTACCATCTAAAAAGACAGGAATAGGTTATGAAGGGTCAAAGTCACCAAGGTCAATCTTCGATACAAGAGAAAGAATTTTCGCAGATGTGATTAAAGGATCCACTTCAAGTAAATATCAGGATTGTGAAGAAAGGATGTTGTCCCATTGGAGAATTGATATTGTGAAATTAGGAAGAACTCACTATACAAGGTATCAAGCTCTTTTCTTAGGAAACTGTTATTTCTGTAACAATTTTGGACATAAAGCAATAAATTGTAAAGCTCATGTGAAATATAGCATTGAGAAAGATAACTCTTCATGTGAAATA
Organism: Pseudotsuga menziesii; assembly: GCA_001517045.1. Taxonomy (NCBI): domain Eukaryota; kingdom Viridiplantae; phylum Streptophyta; class Pinopsida; order Pinales; family Pinaceae; genus Pseudotsuga; species Pseudotsuga menziesii. The sequence goes on along the minus strand of LPNX010362028.1, from coordinate 293,839 downwards.
TAGCGTTGAGAAAGATAACTCTTTCTCTAAGGATAACTATAGGAAGAATAATATCGGAAGGTCGCTTAAAAATCTAGAAGAAAACTTCAATACCTTCATCCCCTTAAAATATGATAGTGAATGCCAAAAATTTTGCAATCATGGTCATAAGACTAAGGACTGCACAAATTGGTTATCACACGTTGAAACTATCCTTAGTGAAAGAGACTCTACAAAATTTTGGCAGAAGGAGCCTGATCAACGGGATCAAGAAGCATGGATCCTGGCCTTAAATGCCCAGAATAAAAGAGGGAAATGGTATATTGATAGTGGATGCTATAAACACATAACAAGAAATAAAGGAATCTTCTTTAGGTTTAGAGAACAAAAAGAAGGCGATGTTTATTTTGGAGACAATGGATCTACCAAGACTCTTGGAAAGGGCATGGTAAGTCTTAGAGACAAGAAAAAAAAGAGAATGTATTACTAGTTGAAAACATGAAACACAATATTCTAGGTGTAAGTCAAATGTGTGATAAAAAACATATAGTCACCTTTGACTTAAAGAAATGTAAAATAAGAAACAAGGATATAGGAAGATTAGTGGAAACTACGTCTATAACCTCGAACAATGTCTATATATTGCATGAAAAGGAGGAAAAATGTTGCATCGGGAAAATAGATGAAAGTTGGATCTGGAACAAAAGGATGGGACATATAAATTTTGACATCCTAATCAAAATTAGCAAAGAACAAGCTTCCAGAGATATTCCAAAAATCACAAGGCCTTTAAATTTTGTTTGCAAACATTACCTACATGGCAAACAAACAAGAGTAAGTTTTAAAGAAAAGGAATATTCCACAACAAAACCATTGGAATTAGTCCATACTGATCTTTATGGGCCCATGAGAACCAAAGGTATAAATGGTGAATCATAATGTCTTCACTTTATAGACGATCATACTCAAATGACATGTGTCTTCTTTCTCAAGAAAAAGTCAAATTTTTGTGAATGTTTCAAAATATTCAAATAAGTAGTTGAAAATGAAACTAATCCAAAGATTGAATGTCTAAGATTAGATAACAAAGGAAAATACTCCTCTAATGAGTTTGATTATTTTTTTGAAAAACATGGAATTATAAGACAATTTTTAGTTTCCAGGACTCCTCAACAGAATGGATTAGCAGAAAGAAAAAATAGAACAATACAAGAGATGGCCGAAACAATATTAAATGATTCTAAATTATCTAACATTTTCTGGAAATGGGATATTCACATAGCCATTCATATTTTAAACAAAGGACTAATAGAACTAGTAGCAACATGACCCCCATATGAACTCTGGAAAGGAATGCCAACAACAGTTAAGAATTTTTGAATATTTGGAAGCAAGTGCTATATTAAGAGAAATGATGTGATTCTTGGAAAATTTGATTCCAAATCTAATGAAGGAATCTTTACTGGATATGCCACTAGAAGCAAGCATACAAGTGTTGCAACCTAAGATTAAACAAGATGGTATAAATTCCAAATGCAAAGGTAGATGAATAATTCAAGCACGTAAAAATAGATGATGATGATGATCAACCAGTGTTTGAACAAGCATCTGAAGATTCACAAGAAGAAGAAGAGATGGAAGAACAACACAAACTTATATCCAGAAGAACCATAACAAGAAAGAATACTTGATATGAAGTATCCCTCTAGGTATGTTCAAAAGAATCTTTCTGAGGATTTGATTATTAGAGATAAAAATGCTTGTGTTGGAACAAGAAGAAGGTGCTTAAAGTTTTTTGCGGAAGAAATAATTTTCGCTTTATTATCCCAAATAGAACTGAATTTCTTTAATGAATCCAAAACTAATGAACATTGGATTAAGGCCATGGGAGAGGAATTAAATAAGATTGAGAAAAAATAGACATGGGAACTTTTTCCAAGGCCCAAAAACAAAAAATTCATTGGAACCAAATGGCTCTTCAAAAAAAAAATTAAATAAGGAAGGACAAGTAGTTAGAAACAAGGTGAGGATGGTGTGCAAGGGATACCCACAATTTGAAGGAATAGATTTTTAGGAAACCTTCGCCCCGATAACACGAATGGAAGAAATTGGGATGTTCCTGGCATATACATGATCCAAAAACATTGCTATGTATCAAATGGATGTGAAATCGACATTCTTAAATGGGGAACTAGAAGAAGAAATATACATAGAACAACCAAAAGGATTCTCTCTCTTAGATAATAAGGATTACGTATGAAACTTAAAGAAGGATCTCTGTGGACTAAAGAAAGCACCAAGAGCCTGATATTCAGGAATAGACAAATATTTGCGACACCAAGGCTTCAAAAGGGTCATGTAGATAGTAATCTATACATAAAGGGTGAGCATGGAAACATGATTTTGATTGAGTTATATGTTGATGATATTATATTTGGAAGCAATGATGACTATGTAAGTAAAAAAATTTCCTTGAACATGCATAAATAATTTGAAATGTCCATGCTCAGAGAACTATCCTTCTTCTTAGGGTTATAAATATATCAACTGAACAATGGAATTTTCATTTCTCAGACCAAGTATATGAAATAAACGTTGAAAATATTTAAGATGGATGATTACAAACCAATGTGTACAACCATGACTAGAGGATGAAAATTGAGCAAAGAAGATGAAGCAAATGAAATTGATCAAAAACTGTATAGGTCAATGATTGGAAGTATTCTATATGTAACTGCCTCAAGACTAGATATAATGCATGCAATAAGTCTGGTTGCAAGATTTCAAGAAACACCCAAGGAAACTCATGTATAGGCTATAAAAATAATTTTTAGATATCTGAAAGGAACCTTGGATTTTGGTTTATGGTATCAACGTAGTGATAATATAACTTTGGTAGCATATACAAATGAAGACTGGGCATGAAGTATTGATGAAAAAAAATAGTACAAGTGGTGTGACATTCTTCTTAGGAAATTTCTTAGTATCATAGTTGAGTAAGAAACAATCCTCAATATCTTTATCTACAACATAAGCATAATATATTAATGCAGTAGCTTGTTGTGTGCAAGTATCGGGATGAAGAAGATGTTAAAGTATTTCCAAGTGGAATTTCACCATCCTATATCAATATTTTGTGACAATGCAAGCGCAATCAACATCTCAAAAAATCTTGTAATGCATTGTAAAACTAAACATATTCCTATAAATACCAATGGTAAGAGAACAAGTTGCTAAAAGTGTTGTCAAGTTGGATTATGTGGAAACAAAGGAACAATCATAGACATATTTACAAAGCCACTTCCATGAGATACTTTTGAGTATCTTAGAAGGAAACAATGAGTAGTTTCTCCTCCACAGCAATTGAAACATCTGCGACATGGAAATTTTTTTGGCGTAGCAGAAGTAACAGGAAGTTGAATTGAGAAGCATGATTTTAGGGGTAGTCAGATATTCAGAAGAAGTATCCATTTTCCATTGATGTCAAAGGGCGAGAATTAATAATGAAGAATGGGGAATGGGTAAAGGAGAAATGAAACTGAATGATAAGGAGGAGATATCTGCACAAATGAAAAATAAAGGATTAAATGACATGAACATATTAGGGGAAGTACTTCACACACATAAGAAGAGCTCATATTTAAGGGTATCTCGATGTTAGTTGGGGTTGAAATCAATGCCAAAGGGGGATATTATTGGACTTTGGTGTTGTCATTGATGTTGTCAAACAAGAAATAAGCTTGATGTCAAACAAGAAAAATGTTGATGAATGTTAAGAAGCATAAAGTATTGAAGTTTGACTATGCTGAGTGAAAATAAAGTTAGAAGAAATATATATAAAGGTAGATGCAAGCATCAATAGCATCAGACAATGCCTCTCTATATACACAAAACCAGTTTAAAGGAGTTTATAGAGAAGAAGTGTGTAACTGCACGAATCCCACCAAGACATGGGACTCATATGTGCATATACCCCAAAGTCAATGGACGTAAGTGTGCAAAACCCAACAAGGTTAAATTATCAATAAGGATTACACCAAAAAACATGGAATGAGGTGGTTAGCATGACCAAGAAGTAAGAGAATTGCGACATCTAAGTGAAAGGAATACCAACCGTGGACACATCTCTTAAGCAAGAAGAGAATAAAAAAGCAAGATATGGAAGCATTTTTATTTGGAAATCTTATAATTCTAAGGTATTAATGGCTCATTGATATAGAAGAAGTTTATACAGTAGAGAGTCGATTACACAAAAATCATGAAGACGAAGAAAAAACGGTACACAAATTAGAAGGATTCCCTGTATCAAGATGTGCAAACAAAATACACAGTGAATGACACAAATCGTAGAAGTGTTAAAGTAAAAGACACAGATCATAGATTGCAGAAGTGACAGAGTGAAAAGTGTAGAATAATGTATATATGAAAGATCATATATAATATAAGTCCCAAAGTATTTGTACTACAGGAGACTCAATCACAGATCGCATATCATTGAGATGCAAATTTTAGAAGATGAAGACGTAGATCAAAGAAGATGCATATCACAGTTTTGTTATAATTTCTATATTTTAGGGTGGTAGGAAGGGGAAAGGAATGAGATTTGGTTCTTCCATCCAGTTGGTGCTAGAGAATACAAAAGGGAGTTGGTGCTTCCATCCAGTTGGTGCTGGAGAATACAAAAAAGGGAGTTGGTTCTTCTGTTCAATTGGTACTAAAAAACAAAAGATGAGATTATAGTATTCAATCAGGTTGGTTCTTGACTACAACAAGTTGGAGCTTACAAAAATAGGATTGGTATCCGTTTAGGTTGGTGCCTGAAATCAACAAGTTGGTTCTTGCACAATAGATCGAAGTCCTTATAGGTAGGTGCTTGTAATATGTGANGTGAGTTGCTGCTCACATTTTAGATATTGGTGTCTCCTATCCATGTAATCAATTATATATATATATATATATATATATATATATATATATTTATTTATTTATTTTACAATTTCTATGCACAATTGTGTTCATTATTGTTTTGGGAGAAAAAGTCTTAAAGTATAAACTGTTAAATGAAAAATTGCACATTATACAGATTCAACACCCTTTTAATATAATAAGATATTCAAAATTCAATAGTTTTTTGGATTCCATAGTTTTAATTCACTATGAACGTAATCCTTCAAGCCATATATGTACACTTTTAGTAATTGTTCATATGAGAACCTACTTTGTCTTGTTGCCAAAACTTCCCAGCTATGAGTATAATCATTTACATTTCACTTTTTTCTTTAGAAGGACGAACTTAGTCATTTTATTCTTCATCATGGAACCTTATTAATAATGAATTGTTGAATTTTTTCCCTTGAAAAGAGTGAGCATTACACTTCTCAGACCACCATAAAAAACAATCATAAGCTTCTTCTAGGCTGGTACCATATTCTCTCTTTCACTGAGCAAGGGGTTCAATTCAAATATTCCCTCCATTTTATTAACCCAAATAGTGGCTCCTTATGGTCTTCCCTGTAATATTTCAATAATACCCTCTTAATTTCTTGATAGTATTTTTCTAGCCATCTTGGGTTCTGTGTACCATTTAAGGGAGATGATTTTATTTTTTCTTGATCTGGAACTGTGTCTAGAAATATTTCTTCATAATCTCAGTAAACATTATCATTTTTGCATTTATTACCTCTCTCTCATCCTTCTTATGATCTCTCATGATTTTGAGATTATGGTGCATCTTTTATCCTCTAAAATATAGTGTCATTGTCACTCAACTTTGTTTGTAATCCTCCTTGTCCCTCCTCTAATTGGTTTAGAAAAGTTTTTATAGAATTTAATTTTACTTTTTGGTTAATTATTTCCTTGCTCATCTCTTCATGGGATACATATTTCTATCTTGAGGAATCCATTTAGAAAAAATACATATCCAATTTACAGAATCTTAGCGGCAATTGATATTGTACGAACATGTTTAGAAATTATTATGGTATAAATGTATAGTACATCAATTCATACGGGTGTATGGAATCATATAGATGTATGAATGTAAATAATAATACAAATGTATAGATTAATGGAATCATATGGATTTGCAGATTCACACCTATATGGACAGGTGGAAACTTGTTGCGCAACCTAATGAAAATTGCTACGCTGGTGTTTGGATTTGATACCATTTTTACATTACAGAATTTTAATTTAAGGAGACAAAGCCATCTATATATAAATAATCGATTAATATATGATTCTAGATTACAATGATATTGACCTTTAAATAGACCACTCGTGCCTTTTTAAATAAATTGCACATTCTTTGACCCAAAAATAAATAATAATTGTCTTTATTTAATAATGGACCATACAACCCTCTTGGTAATCAACCTTTTATGAAGTATGCATTCCTTTAATGTTTATTTATTAATTATTGTTGGCACAATATTAACATAACCTATATTCACACAACATGATACCAACAAAACCTAAGATACAAACCCGAAAGGGATTTATCCCTTCAACAACACCTGTAGAGTAGAATAGGTCTAACCCGAGGTACCTATGGGGATTGCAGGAACGAGGTTTCCATAGTAATGAAGGGGAACTTCACCATACAATATATACAGATATTTGACACACATAACTTTAACAAACCATAAATTGTGACAAAAACTCTCAAATTCATCCACGACATTAATTCACGGCAACCTAGATATTCATTCAAGTAACATTTCATCCATTTATACATTCATAGTTATCCCTTGATGCATTAATAATTAAATAACAATTCAACACACAAATTATGCCCAATAGACATCATAGATTTAACGTGGAAACCCAAGGAGAGAAAAACCACAAAAGAGCTCGTTATTATGAAAGAGTCGTAGCTCGAGCACTTCGGTCTACACACACAACCCACAAAAATCTCCTCAAAATATTTGTTAAATCAGATCTATGCACACGACTTGCATACCAATTTTCATACCTTGCGACTCTAGCTCAACTTAGACTTTGATAAAATAATACATTCACTCTTCAATAGAACACAAAAATTCTATATTCTTCTCAAGTACTATCTAACCCCAAAAATCCCAACCCGCTACATATTTATAGGCCCATTGAAAACCCTTTTTCCCTACCCCAACTACTCGATCCCATAAATGTAAGTGGACAAAATTCCTAGCCATATAACCAACCTTTCGGATGGACTTTGTTAAAAAAACTAGTTTTCCTTAATTCTTTGTTGAAAATTCAGAGCTGACCACTTGGCAATACCACTTCGTTGGAACCCCATCCACACTTCAACCGACTTCACAAAATTGGTACCCAAAATATACCCAAAAATTACCTACGGCCAACAAGCCCCTAATGTTCACATGTGGCTCATCTCAAGTGACTTTATCATTGAAGATACTTGCATGTTGAGCTTTGACTAAAAGTCTTGGTAGAATTTCTTTACCACTTCAACCCATTTCTGCACATGTTCCTTTAAATTAATGACTTCATCAATAACCTTATAAGTGAGGTGTTCTGAATTGCACGCCACAACAACTGATAGAGCCTGCTTGATATTTGGATGGTATGGGGAAATCACCTCAGAGAACCGCTCAACCTCTATTTGCAACTCTTTGACTCGCTCTGTCCTTTTTGAATCCTCTACTTGTTAATATGTTGCTGGATTTTTTTTTTTCAGCAGCCTTTCTCATCCTCTTGACTTGTGGCAGTATATTCAACGAACTCTACAGATTATCCATACTCTCTTCAATTATACCAAGTTTAGTTGTAATGTCTTGCAACTCAACATCCTCTAACAAATCTCCCCAAGATTGGGAAACCTCCTCATAGAACTTGGCACAATAAGTCTCAGCTTGCTTAATTTCTTGGATGACCTCCTGAACTTGTTTTTGTCGTTGTTCAGTTACTTCAAGAGGTGTGCTGGGAACTAACTTAGCTTCTAGTTCTTCAATTTTTTGACGGAAGGTAGTGATGACTTCCACTAGTTGTAATATTTTTTCCTCAAGGACCATATCTTGGAAAATTGTGGCTTCTGGGACACCGCAACAGGAAACGTCGATGCCATCCTCCAATCTTTTCATGTCCTAACGCAGCTTCTCCTTCTATTTTTGGAGTTCCACTGACTGTGTTTCCAGAGTTGTTGAGCCGCAAAAAGATCACATTTTATTCATCATTTCACATACTATTTATAACCTTATTCCATTATATCCTTCCACAAAACCATTAACATTCACCACTTTCATAATAAATATGGGTTTATATTACCATTTTCCAAATCATTTATTTTTGAGTATTTTGAGTGAATTTATGGTTAATTATTGAGAAAAATAACATATTTTCATTATACTTTAAAGTTTGGTGAGTTTGGTTATGTGTACAGGTGTATTTGAAGACTTTAGCAAGCTCAAAAATGGCCACCTAGCCTCATATTCGAATTTCATCTTCTAGATATGAGCTAACTTCAAGGAGAAGATCACGGACATGTGGAGAGAATATCTCATCCAATATTTGGTTGAGGATTTAAAGGGATGAGTTGTAGATTTGTTGAGGATTTGGGGGGATGAGTTGTCTATTTGTTGAGAATTTTAAGGGATAGGTTGAGAGAATAGTGGATCTGTAATTATGATCAGTTATCTTGGATTTATGTATAAATAGGAGGGCTCTCTCCTCATTTTGGTTATAGGTCTCTCTAGTGGTTTGGAAGTAGAGAATAGTTCAGAGTTAGTCATAGAATATGTATTGAGTGTTATGTAATGGAGATGATGCTTCATGCATCTCCTTTGACTCTCTTATGTTAATATAGATTTCCAAAAATTTCTTTCTTATGAGTTGTTAGTATAGAATTTCAGTTATTTCTTTCTTATGTATTTTCAGTATTGATTTTATGTGAGCTCACAAGCTATTGTCAATTGCTTTATACCAGTTTATTTCATGCACTTTCAATCTTTCTTTATCAAGTTTATTTTATACAATTTCATGTTTTCTGCAATTAGATTTATTTTCATGTAATTTCTTGTTTTCATAAACTAGATTTAATTTCAATTACATGTATTTCTTATTACAGGTATCTAGAATTTTAGATTAGGTTCAGCGACACTCTACCCTTGCATATACTTTGTTTGTACCTCACAAGTTTATGCTCTCTCCGGGTTGACAATTAAATCGTTGGAATTCTCTTATAATTTGTTTAATGTTTTTACCCAACATTTTGGTGCCGTTGCCAGGGAGTTGCTAAAAGGGATCAGACTTTAGATAGGTAGATAGTCTGTTTTTATTAAATAGAAAGGGGGAGGGGAAATTGTAAGACACAAAGATGACTTCACCATGGAATTTCCACGGTGTAACATCCAAACGCATCCACTTTAGTGGGTTGCCCCAAAGTCTTGATTGTTTTCTGCAAAGTGTTTATTTTCCTGCAAGTTCTTTCTTTTTCTGCAAATGCAATTTTGTTTTATGCAAGTTTTCATTTACAGTTTTGTAGTTTAAAGTTTGGATTGCTTTCGTTTTTGGGGACCTTTATTTCATACTAACTTGTTTTAATTTTGTATGTGTTTTATACATATTTTGGTGCACTTTTTATTTTTCTATTTTTTTGTACTAACTCATTTTGTACTATTTGTCGCATTTGTCATGTGCTCGTTTTTTATCTCTTTTCTTTCTTTTTGCATTTGATTTGATTTTAGCTTTACAATGAGCATAAGCTTAGAGAAGCTCAATCAGATCCTAGCAAAAATCAAGATCTCCTCTTCTTTAGAAGGGGATATCTTGACAACAGTCAAGGATGAAATTACTCTTCCTAAAGAAAACAATGAATAATCGACACTTGAAGAATCTTGCATATTAGATGAAGAACACCTGTTCGAACTGGAGATTGTATAGGATGAAGAAAGTATCTCGGTTGATCATCATGCAAATGAAAGTTGCATTGAACACAGGTTCCAAGTAAGTATTAGGTTAGATCTATTTTGTTTTTGTTTTTATTTTGTTAATTTACATTTACAATTTGAATATATTAGATTTCATTTTGTAAAATCGTATGTAAATATTATTTTATTGCTTTTAGATGTATGGTTCCATTGGAAATTTCACTACACTTAAATGATTGTAAATTCCAGTTAAAGTAAAGTAGGTAGATTTTAGTCTTTATTTTTTATTTAAAATTAATATAGGATGCTTTAATTTGTTTTAATGTTTTTGTTTACAAAAAATTTCATTTTTGTCCTATTTACTATTTTGTTTTTAGGAATTAAAAATAGTTTTATTCCTTTAAATGAAAAAAAACATTTATGAAAAAAGAACAACTGAAATTTTGATTTCTTTTCATGTTTATTTAAATAATTTTTAAGTCATGTTAAGAATAAAAAATGCATTAAGGATTAAGCTTTTTTTCTTTTCTAAAGCTATGAACGATTAGACAATAGAATAAATAAATTGGTAAACAAATAAGAATATAATAAACAAATACTAGTTTTAGTTTTCCTATAGAGTTTTAGTTTTAGTTTTATAATGTTTTTGCTTGTTTTAAATATTAGTTTTTAAAATTAAAATTTAGATTTAAATTATAGAGAATAAAAATAAAAACTTTACCCTTTCATAACACTTTTTTAACTTAGTAGGAATAAAAATCTATTTTACATTTAGGAATGCTTTAAAAACAAAGATTTTAAAAGAATATAAAAATTTTAATTAAAATTGAATATCACATTTCTTTGTTAAAGTTTTTAGTTTTAATTTTTTTTTTATAAACTGGTAATACTAATCTGATATAAACAATGCAACATTTAATATTAATGTATATAAAAAAAAGTAAAAAATTACAATAAAAATTATAGAAAATCAATAGTTTTGTTTCATCCCTTTATGCGCATTCGTAAATAGACGACCATATGAAACCTGCACACAGTCCGTTGTACGAAACCTGTAAATATTCCATTCTTTGCCCTTCAATGATCCTGCAAAAAAAAACATAAAAACATTAAACGATCCTACAAATAAAAACATTAGGACATTAAAGAAAAAAAAACACAATCAACCATAAACCTAGTCGCAGGCGATGTATTTTTCATCGGGCCAAACTTAATATCTGCAAAACTTAGTTTTCTACCCATTTTGTCTTCCATGAATTTCAGTCTCCATTGAATATGAAACTGGAACTATTATTGGGCACAGAATCATATCAACCTGCACTACCTTTGCTTGATCAAACTTAAATTTCCAGCTCTCGATCTGATTCGGTAGTTGGATTTTATTCACACATATGCCCTTTTCTTCAAAAAGAGGTGATTAAAGACTGTAGAATCTGGAATGAAGCCACAATCTATGCCCAGATTTATTCAAAAAGAGGTGTTTAAAGACTGTAGAAGCTGGAACGAAGCCGCAATCTTCCAAATTCTGAATAACTCCTCTGGATTGCATGAGATACAAGTTGCAGCAAGTAGAAATACCCTGGGAATTTCATAGATAACTCACACATGCCTCATATCCATTACGATTCGCAATGGTTTGCAACACACTTCAGGGTTAACCCCATCCTATCGATACTTAGGATCTCCCCAATTTTCGCAAGTTATGGAGTACAAGTCATTACGGTTTTGTTGCCAGCTGAACTTGCAACAATAGGGAGGAAAATCCCAGATAATCCGGCGTGTGATCTGATGGATGAAACTTCACGGAAAAGTAAACTTGGCATTGGATTCCATAATACAATATTAAACAGCTTGCAACAGAACTACAATATAGTAGAGAAATGAAGTAATATCTTCGATATTCAGTTGGAAGAAATGCGACGAACTTCTTTAGGTTTTAAATGCAATATTCAATTTAGTAGCCGAAAATTAGGTTTAAAATAATGACTAAGAAGGTTCTCACTTCATGATGAGATTTATCCCTTACTCTACGGTTTGACAGTGCAGGATTTCATTTGTTTTCTAGTGAACGAATCTAATGATCTTCAGGTTTAAAATGATTTGGTGGTGCCATAAATGCAATCACCATGTTGAACCTATATTTATCCATATATGTTGGTATGTATAGGAATTTTTGTGATAATTGCTCTACTCCAATATCTCTTGAAAAACTAATACATGTATCATCATTGGAGGAGCCAACTCAATGATCTTAGGTGTGACATGGCAGATTTCTCTTCTCCGTGGATCCTGCACATTATCAAAACCAACCAAAATCAGAGATAAAATGAGAGTAAACAAAAACTTACCTTCTCTTATCCAACAAATGGCATGCGATCACTTAATATGAGTTTAAACTTATGCCACGTGCTGCAATTTGGTTGTTCTTTTCATAAGGTTGGCATTTATAAACATTAATCTAGCTATGATTTTCTCATAGTCCCATAGCGAACTGTTGATGCCCTTTCTTCTTGCCATCAGATTGAATCATGGAAAGATAAGGATGCTGCAGCGAATTTTTAGAAGGATCGTGATTGACAATGATGTGATGTGGTATGCATGAAATTACTAATTTCCAGAACTATCACAAAACATGATCATCCATCCTGACTGGTAATTCTTGAACACTTGGCGTAAGGGTTAACTGCAAATCTTTTGACAACTGGAATCTTGTCAATCCCCACGTTGGTGTATTAAGTCACAATAGCGTTGTGTGCTGGGAGTTTAATTGCATGATCCCTCCCTTCACTGTCTAGAATGACTGATATCTTAGTTAACCTACGTACACCATAATCTTAGCTAGCGTTCCAGTCTATTAAAGATACCAATGCTTCCATGCTTGGCAACCTGCACACACAACCATAGCTAATTCTTTCAGGTATGAAGAATATAATGCATATTCTAGCACGAGGATAGGTGTATGGTGGCTCTCTCTCCTTCAGTGATTCCATTATGGAAAGAAATCTAATATTTCAAGGAATATCGAACGTGGCTAGCCACGCTGGAGGGAGGTATAGATAAGGTTGTCTTGGTGTTGAATACAACAATGACGTTTATCAGCATTGGAACTAGCGACTTCATTGCAACTTATTTTCTAGAAACAATTTGGCCATCACACTTTATAGTTTACCAATACATAGTTTTTCTATTTCGCACATTGTCTGCTTATGTTGAGGTTTGAATGTTTCACTCAAATTTGTGTATAACCCAAACAATTGTGACCAAATAGTCAATATGTTTTTGCTGAAATTATTGTTGCAGGAGTTGTACAGCCAGTCTCACAATTAACCAAAAATTTCCATATGGAATGGTAGTAATAGACGAATCTTTACATAGATATACAATACACTTCCAAAGAAATTATACAAAAGCTTTGGAAACTCTGCAGGTGTCCATTAGATGTAGATTTAATGGAGTTTTTATAGACTTTTTTTCACCTAGGCAATGAGATCCACCTTTGTATTTTATTCTAAATACTTAATTAGTTATAGATCCCTTAACACCATCTCAAGTCCAAAAACTTTGGAAGCGAGAATGAATAGGTGTTGGAGCAGCTACAATTGCTTTAGCTGTAAATGTTGTCGGTATTGGGTTCCTAGTCCTTTGATTCATTCTTTTGGATGTAGACTTATGCAACTTTTATAGAATAGAGCTTTTTCTAAAGGAGATTCTACATGGCATATTGAATATAGATACATTGAATGGCTGGAGATGAGAAGCCAACATATTTAGGTAAGCTGGTGCCTTGTGCGGAAATTGCTCTAGACACAGTTGCAGATGTATAAGAAATGTTAACAATGAGATTTGTTTGGATTTATTAGGCTTTTTTTTGTTTACACTTCTGCTGGAAGAACCAATAAATATTTACTAGAACAGTGCTCTCCATAACTTTTTTCTTATAACTGCCATGGTTTGTGAACTCCTTTTTCCAATTATGTATTGTTTGATGAACATAAAATTATTTCTAAAGGCTGCAATGAATTATGATCTATTTATGGGTATGTTGGTTTTAAAACAATAAGGTTACATAAAATTATTTTTTAAATATGTTTTATTGTTACTTTGAAGCTGTTTTGCAGGATAGGGTTAGTTAAGAATGCATTTATTTATTTATTTCTATTTTTGTTCTAATAACAAAACAAAAATATATATACATTCAAAGCAAAGCTTTATATATATATATATATATAAAACATAAAATAATTAAAAGTTAAAAATAATAAAATTTCATTAGTTTACTAATATATATATACATATATAA